>NBIL01078814.1:0-11831 GCA_002752925.1 Viola pubescens var. scabriuscula | reverse complement strand
TGTAACTGGTTACACAGATGCTAGCTTCCAAACTGACCATGATGATTCAAGATCACAATTAGGATTTGTTTTCCTTCTGAAGGAAGGTGCTGTGAGCTGAAAAAGTTTCAAGCAAGCAACTATGATAGATTCTACAACTGAAGCTAAGTATATAGCAGCATCAGATGCAGCTAAGGAGGCTGTTTGGATCAAAAGGCTTGTTGGTGATCTAGGCGTTGTTCCTAGCATTGCTAATCCAATGGACATTTATTGTGATAATAATGATGTCATTCCTCAAGAAAAATAACCTAGATCACATCAACGGTCCAAACATATAATCAGACGTTACCATCTCATTCGAGAGATTATTGACAGAGGTGATGTCAAGATATACAAAGTGCCGACAAATGACAATATTACTGATCCTCTTACAAAGCCTCTTCCATAGGCAAAGAATGAGCGTCATGGTAGGTCTATGGGTATTGGATACTTATATGATTAGACCTAGTACACGTGGAAGTTTATCATAATTTAATTTTATTATCTTTATTATAATGTTTATATGTTTACTTATAATAAAATGTCTCTAGTTTGTTATTATTGTATGAACAATAATAAATTATGACTAGTATAGTTTTTATTGATAATCATAAGATGATTACGATGTATGGAGATACAAATCAAAATCATAGGTACTTTAGTGGAGAAAGGGTACTGGACCGACCTGCTATGAAATTACTACGTGGGTTGATGTCATAAGTAATTATCATAGTAGATATGTTATTGAATCCTTAGACCTAAGATGATCATAGATTCGTTGTTTAATCGAACAATCATAAAGATTGACATTGGACATATTAGGATCTATGCAGAGGAAATGTTGGGTCAAGATGGAATTTGTCCCTATCTTTTGAGAGATATCTCTAGGGCCTTAAGTAAAACTGAAGAAATGCATGGTTGTGCTCCAATAAGTTGATAAAGTAACCAATGCTATTTAATTTATCGGTTTATTAAGAGATCGAGTGTAAATGATTGAACTGATTAAGGGTGACAAGTACCATGCCTTATGTTCAATCAAGATATTGTGAGACAAAAATGATTATAACATACGCCTCTTTTTCACCACAAGCCAAACGTCCTTAGAGTTAAAAATTATGACTAAGAGTATTAAGTATTTAAAATAATATAAGGACCTAATTGTACCAAATAAAAAGTTATTAGGGGTATTCTCTCATTCAAATGAGGTTTTTTCTTTCGGTAATGCTAAAAAGGTTGAAGAAAATGGCTGAACAGAATGCCTGATGGCTTAGCAGGGGCAGTAAATTTATAAATTTACAATACTGCCCCTACTAAACCATCAGACATTCTATTCAGCAATTTTCTTTCAACCCTATTAGCAAAGTCATTTTTCTTTTAGAATACATTCGAACGAGAGTGATGTGATTTGAATGATGAGGTGAATAGAAGAACGATGGGTTGGGCTTTGCAAGGGAACATGAAAAAGCATAATCAGAGCAGGCTCGGCCCATTCTCTGTCATCAGATCATCAGATAGGAAGTCAGCTTTAGCAGTTATTAGACTGTTAGAACTTCCTTTCCTCCGCCGTGTGTAATTCGGAAATGGAAGAGTACCCGGAGGAGCTACGGACTCCGCCGGTGAGTCTGATAGCGTTGGTCGGTTGCCCGGACCACCACTCCCTCATCTCCTCGCATCTCCATTCGGAGCAACCTCCCATCAACACTTTAGCCTTGCCTGACTTCGATAAGATCTCCCTTCTTTTCTCCTCCTCCTCCTCCGCAAACGGTGACACTAATCCCAAACCGCCGCCGGCAGCGGAAGGCGGCGTACTCAAGAGAGATTGGCTTCTCAAGCATCGCACGAAAGTCCCCTCTGTGGTGGCTGCCCTCTTTTATGCGGATCACGTGTCTGGAGATCCTGCCCAGTGGAGCCAAGTCTGCACTCATCTTGACACCCTCAAGTACTCCCTTACACTTCCTAATACTCACTCTCCTGTTTTTGCTTTTCTTTCTTTCTCTGTGTTTTCAGTGGTGACTAATTTGATTAGTTGCTTGCAGAGCCCTGCTTCGTCCCAAGAACATCAAATTTCTTGTTATTATTTTGCATTCTTCTTCTTTTACAGGTAAAATTATACCATTATTGTACTTTTTCTCTGTTGTAAGGTGATTGTTAATGTCAGTACCACTTCGTGACAATGCAGATGATCTTAGTGAAGATCGAATGATTGCTCTTCGCAAGCGTGCTGAACTTGACTCAAAATACGTTGTTGTCTTCAACCCCAGTGATGATTTGCAGCTTAGACAATCACTTGAGAGGCATGTCACTCTTATTTTTGTTGTTTTTTTTGGTTTTTACGAATGATTTGTTTAATGTTAATGCAAATGTGCTGTTAATTATTCAGGCTAGGGAACTTATTTGCTGAATTAGCAAATTCATATTATAGAGATGAAGGCCGGAGAATAAAAACTCGCGTTGAAAAGAAGAGCTTCAATTCTAACGAGTTGAATGTTCGCTATTGCTTCAAAGTAAGGGAGCATTATGCCTAGAACTGTATTGCTCTTTCCTTATTGTAATAAATGATTTATTTGATTCAAATGTAAGACAAGTGCTCATTGCCTTTTCGACAAATTGTTAGGTTGCTGTTTATGCAGAGTTCCGCAGGGATTGGGTTGAGGCCTTGAGGTTTTATGAGGATGCTTACCATACATTGCGAGAGGTCTTGCATACCTATATGATCTCAACCTATACTGGCTAGCTGCTTAATCCGTTGCCTCTTCTATTTCATTCAACTTAAAGTTCTCATAAACTTTGTTCTTTTACTTAGATGGGTAAGTTTGTATGCAGATGGTTGGGACAAGCAACAAGTTGCCCCCTATCCAGCGCCTGATTCAGATTAAAATAGTTGCTGAGCAACTGCATTTCAAAATATCAACCTTGTTACTACATGGTGGAAAGATAGTAGAATCAGTCACATGGTTTCGTCAGCATATTGCTGCATATAGGAAGCTTGTGGGAGCACCTGATGTTATATTTCTTCACTGGGAATGGGTGAGCAGACAGTATTTGGTATTTGCTGAGTTGCTTGAAACAAGTTCAAAAACAATTAGCAATGCAAATCTAGCTCTAGGAACCACAGATAGGCCTTTGACTGAGTGGGAATTCCAACCAGCTTATTACTACCAGGTGAGTTTCCTTCTATACATCCTCATGGCCTCTTAGCATCTGTTATTTTTAGGATAGTAATATGCCTTGTACTTCTCTGCAAAGTTTTTCAAAATGTCTTTCAATAGATTCACATAAATGACCACTTGCATGGATGGAAAGCAGTAAAACCGGACTTATGATTTGCGGATTGAGTGATCATAATTAAAATAGTGGCTGTGTTAGAAGTGACTGTTTTATCATACTGCATTAGAGTTTCATATGGTTGTTACACGTGGATGATTCGAGCACGGATTTGAAAATCCTCGAGTTGCTTTACTCTTGTGGAGAATCATAAATGAAAAGACAACAAATGTAACCGCACGGGTAGCATTAAATAGTTTCTGTGCCCTTATGTGGACAGTTCCTGACTGAACTGTGGGATCCTCTGTATACTTTGGTATCCCTTGAAATGCATGGTCTGAATACTGTCTCCTAAAGTATGCGCTTGCCTCACATAGGTCTATATATTGTGGTCCAGATAGAAAAGAGGTGAACAATTTAAATGATTTTACTTTCGAGTTGCATGGCATTTGTTTTGAACATAAGTTATGAGTGTCGCAATCATAAACATATGTTATTAACATAGGATTGGCTTAGTCTTGGGTGAATACTATTTTGACATCTCTCAATTTTCTTCATTGGTTTTGAAGGCCATTCTTTGTTTTTGGAAGAAGTAATTTTGTAATGATAGTGTGCCAGCAGTTTCCATCTGATCTGTATTTTGTGGATTCTTATTCAAAACACCCGACAGAGAGTGATTCTAGTTTTCCCTTCAGATTAAGGAAAAAGAGAAAATGAAAAAGGAAAAAGGAACAAACACCCAACAGTAATTTTTTGCAGTATAGGTATTGTGCAGCGCAAGACCACAACTTTCCTCATCCCCAGCCACTTTGTTACTGTATATATTAGTTTTTCCCACCAGGCTATCTCCATCTGTTCTGTGATTTTTATTTTTCTTTTTGACACATCTAATGTACTGAATGCTCATAGTTTCCTCTCACATGATTAATCTTCAGTTGGTTCTTTAATATATATTCTTTGGATAGTATCTTCTCATTTTAGAAATAAGAACAATATGTGGACATAATCTTGGTTTTACTGTAGCTCTTCTAGTTGGGATTGTATTTTGATTTGATGTATTCTGATTGCATGACTTGCAAATTAATTGTATGTAAGCGGGCACACTGTCAGGGTGTTCACTATTCACCAGACACCTCCTTGCAACTTTAGATACCTTAACTTTTTATCTCAATGAAACTTTTACCAAGACAAATAATATCTGATCTTGGAACAGTTAACTGCTTACTATCTGAAGGAGAAGAAGAATGCCTTGGAACTTGCAATGTCAATGTCAGAAACTACTGAGGAGTTTGATAGTAATGCTGAATCTGTGATACCTTCAGTTTATGTTGGTCAGTTTGCTCAATTAATTGAGCAAGGGGATGAATTGGTGCTGCTGCCGTAAGTTTTGTCCAATTTACATCTAGAATCTTTAACTCGTGCTGTATATATTTGCTAATTACTAGTGTTGACTCATGTGCTTTTGCAGCCTTACTGATGAGGTCTTCACTCATTATTCTATCGCGGAAGGGAAAAGATTTCAAGATTCCTTTGAAATTATTGCCCTTCTCAAGAAATCCTGTGAATCATTCACCAGCCTTAAGGCACGGAGGATGGCTGCGCTTTGTGGGTTCCAGATGGGTAGCGAGTACTTTTCTGTGGGAGATTTCGGTAATGCCAAAGAATTACTTGATGGTGTTGCAAATATGTACAGGCAAGAAGGGTGGGTAACTTTATTATGGGAGGTCTTGGGTTATCTGCGAGAATGCTCAAGGAAGTGCGGTACAGTGAAAGAATTTGTAGAGTACTCCCTTGAATTGGCAGCATTGCCAATCTCCTCTGGTCCTGGGTTCCAATCATTTAGGTCTAAAGACTGTGGTCCAGCTGGCCCTCTATCTCCTTCCCAGAGAGAAATTATACAGAAGGAGCTTTTTGAACTTTTCAGTGGAGAAGTGGGACTGTCATCTGTTGAAGGTAATAGCAACATCAAGATAACCCCAGAGAGTCCTCTGCATCTTGAGATTGATCTTGTTAGCCCCCTTAGGATGGTGCTTCTTTCTTCGGTTGCTTTCCATGAGCAGATGATTAAGCCAGGTGCATCCACCCTGATTACAGTGTCACTTCTGTCACAGTTACCTCTTAACATTGACATAGATCAGTTAGAAGTTCAGTTTAATCAATCAGAATGTAACTTCATTGTTGTAAATTCCCAAAGACCTACTTCAGCTGCAATGTCCAACAGCCAACATGGTCGCCGAGTGGAAAACGCTTCTTCTCTGGTGCTTATTTCAAACAAATGGTTACGGTTGACGTATTCAGTGAAGTCAGGTCAGTTAATCTCTTATATAATTTTATTGTTTTCCTACACTTTTTAATTTCACCAAGATGCACATGAAATTTCATCTTTCAGTTTTTACTTGGTAGTATGCAGGCATGATCAATACTATGTCTCACTCAGTATAGTCTCATTCTTTGATCTTATGCGCCATATATTTAAGGCTTCCCACGTGATGATACAACTCTATTCTATCCTAGTATCGACATTGTGATTTAATTATATCGTGCACAAATTTATAACACAGTACAGTCAGCTGTTACAGTTAACTAGTATCATTTGGTGTAGGCCCTAAGCGGTTGTTTCTTTTGTTTGTGTCTGTGCGCCTTTGTGTGAGACTGAGACTGAGACTGAGAAATGTTTGCTGCAATTCAGTAGCTCATTGTTTTTTATAGGATAGATGTGTATGTAAAATATGACATTCATATTTGTGTGTTTGAGATTGAAAGGGAGACAATTTTGGTCTACATAAATAATCGATTGTTTTTATGGCTGATAAAGTAACTATAATTGTGAATTAGGTTTACTGGCATACTTTGGTCCTGAACTATCCTTTTCGGTTTCTTTATTCCTGAAACTGATTCTTCGACTTTTAAAATCATTTAACTTGGCTCTAGCTAGCCAGAATTTTTTTACCATAACTCTGTTACTAACCGTGACGACATTCCAATACTTTTGCCGGCACTCCAGGTTTGCCATTAGTGTAGTAAGCCCCAGTTGTGTGTAAGCATTGTAATATGAAAAGTGTGGCATCAGTTTTATTCAATAGAACTTCTTGATGTTGATTTCCTCTATCATCCCCCTTTCGCTGTCTGTTACCTGTACCTCCTTCACGTCACAACTTTGCCGATCTCCTCTAGAGAGCAATATGCAATCCATCTGTTGATGGATGTTTCAATTTCTATTTTTAATGACATTTTAACTTTGTAGCCTTGCACTTATCCATCAATTTATTGTCCCTATCCAGGTTTTGCAATAATGTTTCACCAAAATCACCTTAGCAAATAGTCATAGTGCACAATTTTTTTTTTTGAAAACCCTATTGGCAAACACAAATCAGCGTATCCCCACTTCTAAGAATGAAACATACCCTCATGAAGTCATTAAACTACCTTTCTGATTACATTTTTTTAGTCCCCTGATTTTGAGTACGTGTGAAGTGTCTTGAATACTTTGGCATCATTCTACCGTTTATAGTTGGACACATGTACGCTCTCATCTGGTCAATGTTATGAATTCCTGGAATTTGGTTGGCTACAATCCTGGGTTGATCCTAGAGTTCTACTTAAGGAAATAGCATTTCTAATATAAAGCCAACAATAATTTTTGTGCTCCCTTTGTCCGGTTTTAAGTGTCCATCTTTTTTTGTATGTCCTAAAATAAGTGTCTCGGTCAACTTTCCCTTTACATTTCTGAGTTTTACTCCTCTGTACACGAACTATTCATTGTTTTTGTTTGAATTGTTAAAAAATATTAGTACAATGAATTTAACTTGTTAATTCTTACTTGAAATAAGATGAACATAAATAAAGTTAATAAATAAATAAAAATATCAAATTAATATTTGTAAATTTATAGTCTCAAATATTCAGAAGTAACCAATTTTGTATGAGGAAAGGTAACAAATCTAAGATAACATTAACAGTGCTACGTAATTATGTTACTAATGAACTGTGTTTCATGTTGAAATACACAGGAAAGAAAATTGAAAGAATAGAAGTTAAAGTCAAATTTTTTTTCGAATAAATAAATCAATTTTCCGTAATGTGTAACTCAAACCTATGACCTAATATCATTAGTGTAGAAAGTAACTTATAGCTAAAAGTTGTAAGCTTGGAAAATTGGTTAACTTCATTAGAAGGTTGAAACTACATACAAGTCGTCAGCATAATTATTAGACTTAATCTGTGTGAAAAGTCAATTGGACACTTGAAGTGGGATGGAGGGAGTTCTCATTTGTCCAATCACTATCTATCGTAGAATGAAATAATGTTCTCAATTATTTGTATCAAGATGTTGATGATACGGACCAAAACAATTAAACCAATTAAGTAATTAGAGGGAGGAGCTAACCCACAACGCTTGATCTATCTTGAGCCAAGGGTTATCAGTCATCATTGTTTTGTTGTGGGTTTCCTCCTGTAGATGTTTTTAAGCTCTGATTAAATTGGAAGAAGAGCTTAGGCAATTGGAATTAATAGAGAATGGTTTGATGAAATCAGGCCGCTTTTGAGTTCATTATTGTCCTTCCAAAACCTCATCAGTCCATTATGGTTAAGCCTGCTCAATGCTAAAAGTATAGGGTCCTGATGTGCTATTGAACCTCATAAATTATAACATGCATATTTTTGTGTTATTCTGACATGTTTGGCCCTTGGACAGTTTTTTTGTACAGTCAAATCTTTTATTTTAATTATGTTGAATATTTGATTTACCCAGAACAAAGTGGGAAGCTGGAATGCATATACATTGCTGTCAAAATGGGACCCCACCTCACAATTTGTTGCAGAGCTGAAAGCCCTGCTTCAATGGACGATTTACCTCTTTGGAAGTTTGAGGACCGCATGGAGACTTTTCCAACCAAGGATCCTGCTCTTGCATTCTCTGGCCAGAAGATTGCCCAGGTTGAAGAACCGGACCCTCAAGTGGATCTTATTTTAGGTGCAGTTGGGCCTGCACTAGTTGGAGAGTGCTTCGTGGTCCCTGTTACTGTGGCCCCTAAGGGTCATGCAGTCTTCTCAGGTGAGTTGAAAATCAATCTGGTGGATGTCAAAGGAGGTGGGTTGTTTAGTCCAAGGGAAGTAGAACCACTCGACAGTCATCATGTCGAACTGCTTGGTGTTACCAGCCCTGAAGGAGAGGATGAATCCATATCGAATTCTGATAAGATCAAGAAAATTCAGCAGTCTTTTGGTTTGGTTTCCATCCCTCCCTTGAAAAATGGTGAGTCTTGGTCCTGCAAACTGGAAATCAAGTGGCATCGACCCAAACCAATTATGCTCTTTGTATCATTGGGATATTTTTCGGATGCCATAGAATTGATCTCTCAGAAGGTCCATGTTCACAAGAGCTTGCAAATTGAAGGAAAAACTGCTGTTCTTATTACCCATCAATTTGCGCTACCTTTCCGCCAGGACTCACTATTGCTCTCAAGGATCAAGTCAAACCCTGATGCCAATCAGTTGACAACCATACCCGTGAATGAGAAGAGTATGGTAATTGTTAGTGCCAAGAACTGCAGTGAGGTGCCATTGCAGTTACATTCCATGTCCATTGAAGCGGATGATGGCATTGACAGGTCATGTACGTGGCAGCAAGGTGGTGAGGATCTTTCACACCCTGCTCGCATCATTCCTGGAGAAGACTTCAAAAAGGTTTTCACTGTCATTCCTCAGGTTCAATCGTCAAGTCTTAAGTTAGGTTCAGTTTGTTTAAGATGGAGGCGAAGTTCTAGAAGTGAAGATCAATCTATTTCTTGTGCTACAGAAGCATGGGTTTCAACTACACGTACACTTCCTGATGTCCATGTAGAGTTATCCCCATTGGTAGTGAGAACGGAGTGTCCTCCATATGCCATCCTTGGAGATCCATTCACATACTTGGTTAAGATTCAGAACCAAACGCAGTTGCTGCAGGAGGTCAAGTACTCATTGGCAGATGCACAGGGTTTTGTGTTATCTGGGTCCCACACCGACACTGTTTTTGTTCTTCCAAAATCTGAGCATGTCCTTTACTACAAGATTGTGCCACTTGCATCAGGTTCGCAACAATTACCTCGAGTTACAATAACCTCGGTAAGATACTCAGCTGCTTTCCATCCCGCTATTCCTGCATCTACTGTGTTTGTCTTTCCTTCTGAACCTCATCTGAAGAAATCTGATGTGGATGACAAGCAGAGAGAGTTTGTGGCAGCCGAGTGAAGAATGCTCCCCTTTCTCTGTAAATATTTTTGCAGCTGTGGGTAAAGCTATTCAAAAGGGAGGTAGTAATCGCTACTGTTGTATGATTATTGTGCCATGAATGGGTGATTTATTGATTATGACCCCTTCTCGTAATGTGGATCGGGATAACTAATCCAATTAGAGCATGTTCGGTTGGGATAAATCTCTTGGCAGATGTTCATTTGGGTTCTTAGTTCATACGGCTATGGTGGCAACACGTTAAGGAATGAACAAGCTCCAAAGTTTGGGACTTTGTATTTAATTGGTCAGTTCATTTTTCTAATTTAGAGTTGATTTGAGTATCAGAGATGAGAATGAGATGACCTTGACCATTGAAAATCACTGTAATATATTTCTTGTTTCAATTTAAGAAGTCTTATTATATTATTATATGCTTGTATGCTTGAATTCTGTTTTTTTTTATGGTCTGAGTATGCTTGAATTCCAAATTGGTAAATTTATGTAGTTTAGGATAAGTGACCTTGGACTTAATGTGTATAACTGCAGATTACCGAGCGATTCATGACTACTATATTGTTCTCCTCAACACATGCAGATAAAAGTGTAAACCTCCACGGTCTATTATAACCCTAACCGGGGAAAAAATGAGTGAAAAATGGAAGGAGAAAAAAAACGAAAAATGGGTTTCTCTTGTTTTTTTTCTTGTGAGAGGTTATCTCTTGATTGTTTGGGTGAAAAATACAGGAAAGAAAATGTAACTATAGTAAATGACAATTTTAACCTTAAGTATTTGTACATACTTTTCTTTTAAGTAAGAGATACTCTATTGGTTAACTANATATATGGAATTCTGCCCGGCTCGAATTTAAAGTAGTCGACACCCAATGTGGTGATTGAATTACTGAATGATCGTATTAAAAAATAAAAATGAAAATAAAATATTAATGCACGTATAAGACAACTAGTTAATGTGTTTCATTTCTATGAAATAGGTTATAGATTCAATTCATGATAATTTAAATTTTTCTTGTGAAAGAATTTTTCTTCCACCCATTTTCCCTCTCATTCCTACCCGTTTTCCCTCCATGTAAACACAATGTGAGGGTGAGTTTGAATTGTGGGTGGAAAATGAGGTTATATGTTTAAGGGGTTAAGTGTTAAGAGGGTTAAGTATTTAAGGGGATAAAGTTAAATCTTAAGAAAGTTTGGTACAAATATAAAAAAAATGTATGAAAAGGGTGTCCCCACTAATAGTTTAATTAAAGGGCAAAAGACGGATTGACACTCAGATTATTGACGATTAGACAATTTGGCCATCCATTTTTCGCAGTGACCAATTTGGCAACCAACTTTTCTCCGTTAGACAAAAACGCACCTGACATTAACTCCGTTAGACATATTTAACCCTTGCCACCCACGTTTCAACTGATTCCATCTAACACCGTCTCGTCCCAAAATTCCCTCCAAAAATTCATGTTAACCCACCCAATCCCTAAAGCCCTAAATGTGTAAAACCAAAATCCTTGCAAATCCAAGCAATCTCAATGTAAATCCAAGCAATGTCTCTAGAGTTGTTTCCTAAAACTCGTTGTTTCCTAAAACCTAAATCCCTTAATTTCCCTGCACATCCCTACAGTTCGTCCCTTCCTAAATCCAAAAGCCCTAAATTTCTAAATCCTAAATCCTAAATCCTTGCAAATCTAATCAATTTCCCTGAAAATCTAAAGAATTTCCTTGCAAATCCCTACATTTCCGGTGAATTCTCGCAATTACCAGTGGCGGTTCTTCGTCGCTCTGTCCATAATGAGTGACAAAGCGATTCTGTCAATTTAGCGAGGTTCGTAGCTCTGTCCAGTTTAGCTGATGATTTTGATTGTTAGGCAATATATGGTGATTGTTGTAGCCTTTTTGTGCTATGTAATCAAGTGTTTGCATGAATACTTGTTCTTTATTGCGCGTGAAGTTAGGATTATTGAGTTAGGGATTTCCATAGTGCTTTTTAGAGAACTGATGTGCAACCATCTTCGAATTACTATGGTATTCAGACCGAATTTGCTAGATTTTACGTCCTTCCCTTTCTTTCTTAGTGAATTTAGGTACCTTGAGATCTCCATTATACCTTTTCTTGTGTGGATGAGTAGTAGTAGTGGCATTTTGTGGACTTCATTACTTGAGATTGTTGCTTCCTTAAACTAAAACTAAGACTTTTTGAAACTACTTTTGCTTCATTATAATGAGCCTTATAATTTTACTCAATTTTAGGTATAATGAAAGGTAGATGGAAGTTCCACATCACCTTGTACCATGGTGGGAGATTGACCCATGAACCCCCC
>NBIL01078688.1:0-10593 GCA_002752925.1 Viola pubescens var. scabriuscula | reverse complement strand
TGAGTCACCTTCAGAACCAGTTTCTATTGATTGTAATCAAGGGAATCCCAGTATTCATTCAATTCAAAATTGGACATCACCTAAAACAAAGCATATCGTAAAGAGTGTTGTTTCTCCTGGTAAAAGGAAGAGGACTGCTGACAACCAACGTGCCAAGAAAGTAAAAATCAATTCAAAATTGGCTCCTGGAGGGTCCAAGCAACCTACTATTACGAAGTTTTTCAATAAGCTTGGACAAAATGTTTCTCGTGGTACCTTGGAATCTCGTGGGTCCAATCAATCTACAATTCCAGGGTTCTTCAACAGATCGCCATCAAGAAACTTGGTCGAATCTGCACCGGAACAATGCCCTGCAGATGAAAAATTGTTGCCAGATATTGACCCAAAGTTATACAATGAGCAGATTGACCAGTTTATTCAGATAATCGGTGGAAATGAATCATCAAGAGGCTATGCTGCTAGCATACTTGAAAAGACTATGGGAGATGTAAATGAGGCCCTGAATGTGCATTATGGTAATCCTAAGGGCAACCTTAGTGAGAACAAAGAGAGGTTGTTACTATCTTCCAGTTCAGTTCAGCCCTTCTGCCGTACTAATGGCTGCTCTTCTACCCAGGAGGAAAACATATTTGAAGGAGCAGGACATGAGATTGATCTCTCTGGGTGTGGATCATGGGCAAAACATGGGGATGCAACCCTTGTATTACTACCTCCAGACAAATATAATCCACTAGAGCATGGTTCGTCTTTTAATCTTGAAATTATTAAATCACTAGGTTTGAATTATGTTCAGAAGTTGAGACTGGGAAAATATGCATGCAGCGTGCTGGATGGTTGGACACCCTGCTCCATACATTCACCTTGCACGAACTTTTGAACTTGTCGAGGCTGAAAAAGGAAGGATCAAAGCCATTTCAATCTTTTGCAATATGTTTAGAAGGTTTCCTTGAAGATCTCCTTGCCTTCCTTTCCTCATGTTCCAAGCTATTGTGCTTATGAAAAGAAGGGTGTGTTATAGGAATTATTTTCTCATTATGAAGTGTTGCCTGTAATGTTAATGTCTTGCAGCTTGCTGCTATTGTCGCCTGAGGATGTTTTACCAGCTGTGTACCTATGTACAAATAAGATCGCCGCTGACCATGAAAATGTGGTTTGTATACTTCCTTCTCTATGTTCTTACGCTTGCTTTAATTTAATCTCATATGCGGCTGCACATAGTGTTTAAAATACAAGATTCTCAGGTGTACTAACAATATACTAACAAAGCAGGAATTGAACATTGGTGGAAGTTTGGTCTCATCAGCTTTGGAAGAGGCATGTGGAACATCCCGGTCTAAAATAAGAGAGATGTACAATAATTTGGGGGATCTTGGTAGATGCAGATTGTTACTTTTACAGTTGTCAATCCAAGAAGTACTTCTTATTTCTCATGACCAGTCCATTTGGAACATAATAATTTACAACTCGGCCACTATGGTTACAGGTGATGTCGCTCAAGTATGCCGGCAGACACAGACACTACTTGCTCCCCCTCCTCCTCTTCTCATTAAAGATGTATTCTCTGTGCTTCGGAAGATAAGGTATGATTGTTCAAATCAATTTGGTTTCTGGTTTCTGGTTTTGGACAGGGTAGTGAGTTTAGTGGAGTTATTGATGTTATGCTTTGATAATTCTCTGAAGTGTTATGAAGAAAGAGTAGTCCTGCTCTAATACCAGGACTTGTGATGGAATATGGGTTGAAACATGGATGTTAGAGAGGTTTATAGGCTGTGAACAGTAACTTACCTGGGCATGCAAAATAAGGAAGATAATTAAGTGGAGGAAAGGACATGTAATTTTAGACATCACACCTAAACCTCATATGTGTCATACTTAAGGGCACACTTGGATCATGAAACAAAATGACAGAAATAACCCTTGTAGTTCTCCCATTTACTATTGAATGTTAATGTGTTGCTAGAAAATATATTTGCACGCACAAATTATATATCTAATCATGTTCCAAAATAGAAACTAACCTATAAAGCTTTATGTATGTAAACTTCTCGTATTTCAATGAAGAACTTGACTTGAGGAAACAAACATAATTGTTCATATAGTCATTTATAAGTACTAAGATAAAATAGAAAAGTAGACCTTGGAGTTCCCCATAAATCTGAAGTACCAAATATCCATGAGCAACAAACATTTTGCACGGGTTGTTCCTGAATGTTGGATTCCAGAAGTTGTTGAAAAATAAAAAGGAGAAAAAGATGTTCATGACTTTGAACCATGAACATGATGGTTTCAAGTTTTCATACAAGGATGGAGAAAATTTACTCAAAATGACAAAACAAACCAACTGATAGTGGAAAAATTGGCCAAATGAGCATTTAATTTTTGTTCATTGATCATGTTATGGGACAGAAATCCAGAAAGAACACAGTTGCATTAAGCCTTGAGATTTCTGTTGGAAAGGGAAGCAAAAAACAGTTAACCAATGTAGAAAGATGGCTGCCTAGCTTTGTCATTTGTATCTCAATAAACAAAATGGATGTTGTTCTAACCCCGGATCTAAAATTGCTTGGATTGGCTGCTTCTACATCTCTGCAATCCTGTCCTTCCCAATCAAAGGAAGCAAAATATTAGAAAAGAGCCACCTGCTTTCGGATTCTCCATGTAGGTTGTTTGTTGCTTTTAAATTTGTCAGTTGCACTACTTACCAAACTGTTGAACACTAGAAATATTATATACAAAACTCATAATGACAGAGGTATATAGGTTCAGGCAGCAACAGCTCTGGAAAAGTTCCAGACTTTTGTACATTTCAATATCTTCTTTGCTGTCTGAGACCAGATATGGAAGATATTATACATATGGCTGTGTCTTTTGGCTGTAATGTTAACCAATTGTGTTACGTATCTAACCAAATGCAGAATCTGAACTAGTATTGTAGCCCTCTCCATAATACCTTCATGACTAAGAATCTTTAGACTTGAAATCGGACTATTCCCACATAGCAGCCAACAAATGAATGTGAGTAAGCAAGCTGTTTCACATTTGGCTCCTTTATTGATATTTCATTGATTCGCAAAATGTTGATCCTAAGGAATAGTTCTCCAGAAGCATTCAATTGTATAAATGTCTTGTTTGGCTAAAGTTTAAATAATTTAGTGATGGCATAGTAAACACACACGAAGATACACATCCATCCTTGGATATTTTATATTTTAGGACAAAGGATTAGAAGGATGGCATTTTCCTTGCAAGCTGTTTGTAGTGACTAATCCACATTTTCATGCAATTTCTTCAGCACACAAGCAGGTAGTGGTAGTACAGTTCGAAAGAAGACCCTCATTATGAATCTCATGCGCTCTTGTAGGGAGAAGGAGATGAAATTTATTGTCAGAACTTTGGTAAGAGATTCTTACAGCATCAACTTTATAACAGACTATATATATGTGGGGGTTTGCTAATTTTTTTAGTTTAACTAATGTAGCTTAATATAGCCACATTATGGGTTTGGATTTTTGAATATTTTGGGAGGTGTGAAAATTCCTTCACTTGAATTCTTAGTGGAGTTCTTTATATTTTTTAAATATTTCTTGAACATAGATGTTAGCTGCACCCTATCCTTCACCAGTGCATCTGTGTAGGGAGGAATTTGGATTGTCTTGAGGGTTACTACTTAAGATGTCAGTCCTTCAAAAATATGGTTTGGTAAAATTATGCTTTTTAAGCGTTATTGTTTTTGCCTACTCGGAACACAAATTTGTAGTTTTTTTCCCAGTGCTTGAGCCTCGTTGTTATTACTTTCTAATTTTTTCCACCCAATTTTTAACATTCTAAAGCCTTGTAATAGACTGAAGAGTTAAGGAGACATCATCCTTTTGCTCCTTGTTTTGCAGTTGGCATTTAGCATTTCAGCATCATGTCCATTAATTTCAGCCACTTCAAAACATCATATGTAATCTGTGATAATATGCTTGTGTAACTTTGCTATTGATGTAAATATTTGTTGAACATGGGTAATTCTCCAAAGTAAAGAGTTCTTCGGTTTTTTCTTTTGCTATTGTTTCTGCTTTGATTCTTGCTTGTCCAGAATCTTCTTGATGGCAAATTGTCACCGATATCCTTGTGGATTGTGTGACGCCTCTGTTAATGAAAAAGTAATATTAAGTCTTGAATGATCCTAAAACAATTTTTTTTGGGAATTTCTTCACTTTCTATTTATACAGGTAAGAAATCTACGGATTGGAGCAATGATGAAAACTGTTCTACCTGCTTTGGCTCAAGCTGTTGGTATGAATGAGTATTATCGTAGTGGACAAAGTATGGGAAACTTAAAGGAGAAACTCCAGGTTTGATCTCAATTCCTGACTAATATTTCTTGAACCTGGACCTTTTACTTCTATCTATGTAGTTGTGTAGCTGTTTGATGTCAAGTAATTTTATTTATTTGTATTTTTCGTCTATGTTTGTTCAAAAAGAGAGGAAAAAATAGCGATTGTTACTAAATGACTATCTTTGACTATTTCCCTTGTTATATATACATTGTCTTTCAAAGAAAAAAAAATATAGATTGGTTGAAAAAAATAGCGATTGTTATGTGTATGTTTTATTTTCTGTTTCTATAATGGTATAAATGATCCAGAATCGCTTTGTGATTTTCCATACTTGTCTTATTTATGTGGCTAATTCAAATTTCCAATTATTCTTTAGGTCCTTTCCACAGCAGTGGTGGAAGCTTATAACATGCTTCCAAATTTGGTAAGTTGCTTGGTTCTTGTGTCCTTTGTTGTATTCTCTTAAATCCTTGAAGATATGTTGCTTTTTTATGAGCCATGTGCAATCTTCTAACAGGATTTGCTCGTTCCAGCACTCATAAATCAAGGCATTGGATTTTCATCATCGACATTATCGATGGTTCCAGGGACACCAATTAAACCTATGCTTGCGAAGTATGGTTTATTTTTTTCCTGTTTCTCTAATCAATTGTGACTTAAATTTGTCAAATATACATATAGAATATGCTGATGCCAATATCTTCTTGTTTGGTAGAATTACAAATGGAGTTTCTCAAGTATTGAGCCTTTTCCAAAATAAAGCTTTTACATGTGAATACAAGTAAGCATTCTTTTTTCTAGATGATTTTCTTGCTTTATGAGGCTTTTCATTTTTCTTTTTCAAGTGTCAAGTGGATTAGCAAACATGGTCTTTTGATATCTGTAACTTTTACTGTATATTGAAATATGCAAGATCCCATGTAAATTTACATGTGGGAATGATCTTTGTTGTTATTTCCCAACCTTTTTATCTTGTATTAATTCCCATGTAGTCTCATCATTGGTTCCCTATCCGTCCTCCTCAGCCATGAATTTGGAAATTGTGGGTGAATAATAAAAAATTGTGTCAGGCATCATGTCCTTTATTTCACAAAATAAATATGGCATATTTGAATAATTTTTGACTAATGTCTCTTCCTGTCCATTCCTTTCCCTCTTTCTCCTGGGAATCCTTCCTTCCCCATTACAGTTTTTTTTCAAGATTAATCGAAAATTCCTGCTCTCATTCATTCTGCCTTCATCCGTGTTTACTATGTTTGTACCTATTCTGATCAGCTTTTGATTATGCCTTTACTAAGGCGTACCTATTCTGATCAGCTTTGGATTATCCTTTTACTAACACATCATGATTGGTTTGCAATAAACCTTTATTTAAAATATTTTTTCCTTCCCGCTGAATTTGGAAAGTAATTGACTCTATAACTTTACCATTTTATATTTCATAGGTTACTCACATTTCCTTGTTAAACTATCTTGTTAAACTAGTTTGGTGTTTATAATTTCAGATATGATGGTCAACGTGCCCAAATTCACAAGATGCAAAATGGAACAGTACGCATCTTTTCACGAAAAGGGGATGAAACCACATCAAAATTTCCAGATCTGGTCAATATAATTGAGGAATCTTGCAAACCTACAGCTGTGACGTTCATAGTAGATGCAGAGGTTAGGTTTCCAAAGTCAGAGGGCTTTTAATTTCCATGATCTAATTCCTTTGTGACTGTAGCATTACCTGGATTTGAGAAGATGGGTTGTTTATGATTTCAGTTGTACCTCTGGTTTAGGTAGTCGCAGTTGATAGGAAGAACAGTTGCAAGCTCCTGTCCTTCCAAGAACTGTCTTCAAGAGAGAGAGGCAGCAAAGATTCTTCCATTTCATTGAGTGATATAAAGGTTTGAGCCATTTTCATTTATTCGTTGTTCATGTCATGTTGAGTGATATAGTCCGCTAGACTTGTGCAAATTGAATATTAGCATACTGGAGCAGGACAGCGTACTGGTTATTGTGGCAGGTCTGAGTTTAGGCGAAAAACTGTTGCGTATTGGTGATTCTAGGACTTTCGGTTTGTGTCAAAATAGAGGGATTTGAGGGTTGTCTTAGCCCTTAGGTTCAAATTAGAGGTCTTGGTAATTGTTTGAAGGTTGAATTGAATCTGAGCTGTGATTCAAGGTCACTGTAGCAAAGGGAATTGAAAACAAAACAAATAAGAAGCATCACTCCTAGGGTTCTTAGGAGTCACACCTAAGAGAGAATTGCTTCACAGCAGTCTCAAAATATATGCTGATTTGTGGAATAACAAGTCTGATTTTCATTGATAGCTATAACATCATTATATGAAGATCGTAACAATTATTAACAGGACTAGGTTATATACCTAATATCAAGACACATGACTTGGGCCTAGAGCAAAAGGCCCCTGATTCAGAAGAGATTTAAAACTAAGTGCAGAACTAAATTTCCAGAATTACGAGCAATTTTGGGAATTCCTAATACCCAACTCTTGAAACAACTTCAATAGAAAGTTAAAAACTGAATACTAACTTGATATTGAACTGTCAAATCTACTCAAGTTCCCAACTACGATTTCCATCATTATTCATGTACCAAATCAAAGCTTGGGAACTATGATCAGCCCCTTAATGGGTGCTGCCAGGTTCCTTTATTGATGCTTCATGGGGATGGTTAGTTGGATATTCGTGACTGATTATGATGGTAAAAAACCTACTGATTACTGGTATTCACTGCTGTGATCTAATGTTTAGGGCGTGTAAATTTTTACTTAGCTTTAATAGTTTATGGAGAAGAGCGCATTTTGGCTTTTCGCCAAATGAACTCACTCTTGGGAAAAAGGTGCTGCCAAGAGTTATTTTTGCTGGAAGAAGATTAACTTTAAGGAATGGATTGGCTTATGAGTCAACCATTTTCTGCCAAACCTCATATGAAAGGACATGATCAAATTTCATTTTATTTTTTATCGAAGGCTTCAAGTTATGAAGTTTTTACATCCTTTTAATAGCATTTTTGGACAACATTTGAATTGGTAGATGTGGGGAATCAACTTGAGAGAGTAGATCTTGTAGTGCATATGGGGCCTGGGTGGGAGAAGGATAAAAAAGGAATGGACAATAAGAATTAATCTTCTATGTGGAAAAGTCGTGCTGTATGTAGCAAGATTGATCTATATTTTGTGATTTGATGCTTGAGAAGTATTTTGAGCTGGGCTAGTTTTTTTTCATTTGTCTCTCTTTCTAGCGGCCTTCTATTTTTGTGAGTTTTCTCTTTTTAGCCTCATTAGTGCATCAGTCACTAATGGAAAGACTATAAGACAGTTCTTGGGGGATAATCAACATACATAGGTGGTGATATGTATTTATAAATAAAAAAGTGAACGTAGGTGAACTTGTTTGGGAGTCCTCTTATAATTCTCCATTTTTTGTTTTACTGAATTGGTTGGGAGTCCTCTTCTAATTATCAATTTTTTTGGTTTACTGATGTACTTGGCTTTGCCATTTATTTATGTGACACATTGTCAACTACCTTTTTCACTAATAGTCAGATCTGTTTATTTTATTTATTCTGTTTCTGCTATGTGCAGGTGGATATTTGTGTGTTCGTCTTTGATGTCATGTTTGCTAATGGAGAGCGGTAATTTTCTGTGTTCCTCGTTTTTTCATTTGTTAGAATTATATAAGCTTTCTACATGATAAGTGCCTTTAGGATAGTCTGGACCGACCAATTGAATTGTTGGGAGGGTGATTGTTGGATTACTTGATGCAATTATGAACCCATCTGATTGTTTGCTGCTGATTGCATTGTTTGGCTGATTCCAGCTAGTTTGGGGATAAGACGTTCTTGAGTTGGTTTTTTTTTGGCAGTATCATTTGAAAGATGCTTAATTCAGGTGATGTGCTAGAGACCTCTAGTGAATTGTACGATTGTTTTTGCAATTTGTCTAATTTAGGGACAGTCCTTACGTTTAGGGGGTTGGTGCGCATGTTCATGTATAAGAGAGCAATTCCTGTGTCCCTTATGTGCTAGTAAGTATCAATTACAGTTTAGTTGAATTGAATTGCATGGCATGATATTTTAACAGGCAAGGATATCTTTCATATCACATGCAATCAAATATACCATAGATGAGTAGTGTAGCTAAGTGAGGCATAAGACTGTCTATGCACATCTCCTGGTCTCAATAGACTTCGAAAGTGGTATGTGTACGAGTGCAGGTGTGATCCAAAATATATAGAGTTCTTTGTAGAACTGGTGAGTTTGAAGTATAACTGAGTCCGTGAGAGCCTGTTCAGCTTAAGTCAAAACGGTGATATGCTTTCTCTCTTTTTTTCTTCTTTTTTTCTTTTTTTTCCAAGCATATAAAGGAAATATATATTTATTTCCTATTTCTTGTAGAAAGGTACAAGTATTTTAATGAGAGTGAGTGAGGACTCTACATGACAGAAATATTTATTGTTTAGTTGTTAACCAGGGTTGAAACTTAGTTGGACTTAGATGGGAATAAAAATATTCTAGGACAGACTCTATATTATTTATCAAAGTACTAATGTTTGTCTTGTAATTCTTGAAATCTGACAGTGTTTAGTGTATTGAAGCACACACATGTACCTTGCCGTCAAAGCACAGTGAGTCAGATCTGTCTAACTTAAGGCAGTGCCTTCCTGTTATTGCACGGTGCAAGAGGATGCTGAAGACTAAGAAACTAAGCAGTGGTCTTCCGTTTTCCACTTACCTTTTTTCCCTACCAAAAGATATGTGAATCTTTTGGTAATATGTGCCATATAGAAGTCTATGCTGGTAGTTTCGGCACCATTGCAATTTTTGCATGTCCTTTGCACCGAGATTTAATTCTTTGGGTACAATTTTTAGGTATGAACCACAAATATCCCCAAGTCCACTGGGAAGGATTAATCTTATCTGCACCGTGTCAGCCCACTATGGGTAGGGTACTCTCAGCCAGTAATTACTTGACATGCAAGGATCAAACCAACTACATCTTGCTTAAGGGATGGGAGTGTTGATCCACTCACTCCAACCACGTGTTGATTCTGAGGTGGCTTTTTACCATCAAGGCTGTAGTTATCTTTGCACCTGTTGCTGGCTTTTGTCTCTCAGGTTCTCCAATTGGTTGTGTGTGTGTATATAAGGTGGTCTGTCAAGATTTTTTTTTCTTTTTTCTATGGTTGGTTTCACTTTATGGTACTAGGAGAAGAAAAAGAAGGTAGGATAGCACGCATGGAATGTTCTAGCCTGGACCTTCAAAATTCTGAATGAGTGTAGAGTCTAGGTTTCTTATCCTTCACAGACTTGGCTTTTTTTGTAAAAGGGAAGATAGACCTTAGTACTGTGGTAAAACCCCTAATTTTGTAAGATTCATATCATAATTTCCTCAAGATTTCAAGAGGCAACTGTTGAAAACTTTTTTGACTTTATACATACTAATCATTATTATGCTCCTGTCAAATTATGTTGCTGCAGTTATAGCATAGGGAACACATCAGCAGTGTTAAGAGGACTCATTATAAGATTTATTTTCATAGCAAAGTCTTGTGTCCATATATTCGTAGAGCTTATTATAGATGCATCATTTTATTAGCCTGTTAATTGATACACATAAATTAACTAGAAATTAGTGGTGGGATTCGTAATTAATTCTAAATTGCATGGATAATCAAGGAGATTTGGCGTGGTGGTTTACAGTTACTGTTCTATTTAATAATTATTTTTTTCATTTAAATTAATCAAATAATTAATTGAAGAAAAGGAAATAGTACAAGTATATACAGTAGACTGTTAAATAAGAGTAGGTCTCTTATTTCCTCGGGAGGAACATTTATTTTTTGGCTGTCTATGTTTCTTGCATGTCCACTTGAATAAGTCTTGAGGGAAGCAGGATAGATGAGAATCTCTTCTGGAGTAAAATCATCTCCAAAGCCGTAAGAACTGTCTGAAGAGCTACATCTGCTTGTCATATATAAGACAGAGGAGGCTATGAGCATCGCTTTTGCCTCCCATATCACTGGAGGTCCTATCCACCAATAAGATTCTAGCCTTGAATAGCTCCCTCAAAGAATGATGGAAAAAGTTTATACTGTCCCAAAGAGTAAGAGGCAGAATACCTATTACCACTACTTGGGACAGGGTCACATCGAAGAGAGCCTATGCCTCTATATCCCACTTTGTGGGCTTGGATTCAACTGAACCGATGTGTCTTCCTAGCCACAACCGACTAACCTTCTTCATTCTACAGTGGACA
>NBIL01078596.1:0-10664 GCA_002752925.1 Viola pubescens var. scabriuscula | reverse complement strand
GGCACGCATATTAAGGAGGCCGGATGACTCACTGTTTGAGACAATTTTGCCCCGAATTTTTTCTCTTACGTACGTTAAAGGATTAACGTATGTTTGAAAAAAAGTACGAATTTTTTTGAGGTCAAATAGTGAGTCATCCGGCTTCCTCGATTGCGTGCCCAAACAGTAAACGTCATTTAATAAGTGCCGGAGGGAGTAAAAGGCAGACGGTGAGAGAAAAATCTACGGAGAAAAAAACAAAACAAGCCAACAAACAAACGTAATTTTTTCTCCCTCTCTCTAATATTAATCTCTCTTTCCTATTCTCTCTCTCCGTCCCTCCCTCTTGTCTGTCAATCGAATCTTATAATCTCTTTGCATCTGTTTCATGATTTCAGGGCCTCTGTTGAAATTCACACACACCAAAAGCTCGCTCTATCCCTTCCCATCCCAACTTTCCTCTTTGTTGAAGACTTTTGGTTACGTGTCTCTCCCCTCTCTGTCTCGCCGCTGCTAAAATCATACATGTGTTCTCCAAGGTAAGACGATTGAAGCTGCTACTGATATAATCAAAGATGATAGCTTTTCTTGTTTTCCAATGTCTGTCTTCAGATATTTAGCTTTAATAATGTCTTTTTGGTTACTGGGTATCTCTTGGTTGGTGTTTCCCTCCTGTCTATAACTCTAAAGATGAGAGCTTTTAGCACTTTTCTTTTTTTCCAGTTGGTGACCATAGGTTGCTTTCATCTCTATTGAAGATTGAGATTTTTTGTGAGTTTTCATTAATTAGGTTGGTTCGTTTATCAAATGATTGTCCTCCTGTCGCAATGTGAATTTAGGATAGTAAAATTGTTGATTGTTGATTTGTTTTATAGAGAGAGAAGAAAGAAGAAAATTCTAATTTGATTTTTGCTTTTGTGGTTGTTTCCTAGAAAGCTTCACATGCTTTCAGCAAAGCTCTTCTCTTTTTTTATTAGCATAGAACCATAGATCCTACAGCTAATTATTTTCATCTTATTTTTCATTTACCTTTCTGCGCGTTCAAGATTTATGTTGATGTTTTTGTTGTTTTACAAGAAGAGGAATTTTCTTGTATGTTGTGTTCCGTGTGCCATTGACTGCCTTGTTGGGTCTTTGAGAGTTTGGTATTATTCTCCACTCCAATTCCTTAACTTGGGATTGGGTTTTTGAAGAAAAGGTTACTTTTCATGTGAAAGTCCTTCTTTTCTTTCTCTCACAAAACACTAGTACATGTTTTTGTTTTCCTTTCCTGCTTTATGTGTTTTGTCTTTGTCAATTTTGTTTGGTTGTTGAGAAAATGAGGAAAAGCTAGGAATCGTAGAATGCTCATTCACCTCAACCAAAGCCTATCAATAATTGGGATTGGTATAGTTGATGATTTTGGATAGGGATGCCATAGCTACAAAGTATTGAAGTTCTTTGGTTTGAGTTATTTATAAACTCTCTCTTTTACTTTAGTTTTGGCAGCAAGGGGACACGGTTAAATCATTCGACTTGCTTTTTCAGTAGCATTTTTTTTTCTTCCTTCTGTCAAGTATGGAAAAGATGGAATGATGGTTATTGAAAAAGTCTGCATGTTGTGGTCTGGTATATGACTGAAATGTTTTTATTTGCAGGAAAAGTTGTAGTTTTGACTCGTTGGACTTAGCTTGAGATGGAAGGAGATCTATTTTCAGGCTTAAGCAATGGGAGTCAAGTAGATGGCAGGGTTTTGCATACATTTCAGAAGAGTTTTGTGCAGGTTCAGGACATCCTTGATCAAAACAGGTTGCTAATCAATGAGATAAACCAGAACCACGAATCAAAGATCCCAGACAACTTGACCCGAAATGTCGGATTGATCAAAGAGCTAAACAATAACATCAGGAGGGTGGTTGATCTTTATGCTGATCTTTCAAGCAATTTCACCAGGTCAATGGATGCCTCCTCTTCAGAAGGTGAATCAAGTGGGATTTTGAAGTCCAACGGAAAGTCTAGTCAGAAAAGAATTAGATCGGGTAATTGATCCAACTAAGTTTCCTTCATATGGATTCTCTGTACTTGGTATGATAGTAAATAAGAAGAGCATTTTGGTTTTGATGGCAAAGAAGAACTTGATGAGATTAAATTGACTCTTCGTGATTAAGTGGCTATGTTCTTAAGGTTTTAGGGTTCAGTCTAGTTTAATTTTCTCCAGATCAAATCAAATTGTAATAAAAATTTAACAAACTTACAATTGTATTCATCTAATGTGTCAACTTGTGAATCAAATGTTCTTCTATTTTTTTTTCACTTTGATTGTATATTGAGGATTTGAGGTCTGGTTTTGAAATCTTTGTTGAATATGAAATTGAATTACTAAAAAAGATTCTTTCTTCATGTACTTTGTTTTATTTTTCTTTCTGTTTTTATTATTAAGGTGCTGCTGTGGGTAGGACATCTAATCTGTACTTTGTCTTAGCTTTAAGATATTGTTTAATTGACCAAAAACCTGATCTTTTAACTGTTTCGAAGTAGAAATTATGGAAGATTTAAAGACCACTCATTCTTTTTGGTTGTTATAGCTGCCCAAATCTGATTTGTCTGTTTATTCATGATCATCACCATTTCTTGTGTCAATATCCCATGATCTCCTTTGATGGGAACGTTCAACAACCCACTTTATTCTTTTTCCTACGTTTGTCAAAAAGATTCTTGATGATGTTTTTCAACTTGGATGAGGATTATATTCAGGGTCTTACTTTTCTTAGCTGCTGTTTTGTATTTTAAGTATTTTTTTTAAATTTTTACTGTGCGAGGGAAGTGGGACATGCACTTAGAGAATTATTGGCCTTTTGGGTTTAACTAGAAAGCTGCTTTTCTAATACTATGTACTAGTATCAGTTTTGCATCAAGCATCAAGTTTTAAACAACAAAGAAAGAAATGGGAAAAAACAAAAAGTTGTAGATAGGAACTAAAAATGATTTCAGTTTCCTGGGTGATTACCCCATTGACAACAATTTTGTCCCGGCAATTGTCTTTATTGGCTTGGTTCTTGTAAAAAGAATAAAGGTATTTTTGAGTTTGAGTTCTGTATTTTCTCACGATGATCAAAATTGCTTCCCACAGAAACATTAAAAAACATATACCTCTACCGTACACCAGAAACAGTTTTGATCATTGACCTTATTTCAAATTAATGAGATGCCTCTTTTGTTGTTTTAAAGCAAACATTATTACTTTGGGTTCTTTTTTTGCTTGTCTCACTGATATGCTCTGCTCTAATCATTTTCAAGCTTTAATGCCATGTTCTTTTCTTTTCCACAGCATCTTGAATTCTTGATGATGTCATCCTAAATTTCTATAAATCACTCACTCTTTCCACAGTATGGGAGAAGTGTGGACCCAATTCTATGGTGCCATACAATTAAATTTTCCTTGTTTGGGCAGACACAAGTGGATGATTGCAGCAAAATGGAGATTAGGGTTTGGTTTTTTGGTTTTTGATTTTTGATTTGGAATCATTGACATGCTCTCTTTTCTCCAATTATTGGTACAGCTCAAGTGGATTTTAGTTATGAAAAAGATACTAAAATTTAAGCTTTTATGTCATGATTAAGTGCCTAATTTAAGTTTTTATGTCATGATTAAGTGCGTTTTTAAACTTTTTTTGAGCTGTATCCTTTTTGAATATAATTCTCTTTTTCCATCTTCTAAAGGCTTTTATTTTCTGTACTTTTGCATGATTGATTGACTTACCCTCTCAAGATCAAATAAAAAATGAAAAACTGAATACTAAACTTCACAATACCTTATTTAATTGGTGACATGGATTATTTTGCCAGCCAGGCAAGACATGCATCTAAAAATTCCTGAAGTTTTTTTTTTCTTTTTGAAAAATAAATTTCTTTAGTTTTTTAAAGTAGAATAATACTGATCGTGAATAGTTTGATATTCTTATCTTTTAAGTAAAAAATTAAGAGCTCGATTTTTTATGTTCGTAGTATTTCACCCTTTAGTCATAGCCCACATAATCAACTTATTTCAGTCTTGAAAAATATATAATTTAGCATTGATGATTATGGTTTGAAAAACCCATATGCCTAAAGTGGACTAACCCTTTATATGATCAAACCTATTAATAACCCATATAAGGTCATAGTACATTGATAAAAAAAAGCAGCTAATGAAACGGAGATGTATCTTTTCGTGATATTATTTGTACACCATTAAAATTTCATGAAAACCCACATATTTATAGATCAGTAAAATTACAGACTCTAATTTAGTAGTGTAAAGTGTGAGACTGTATAATTAGGGAATTGATTAAAAGATCCACATTTCCAATTGAAACCAACAAAAAGTTTGCAGCTTTTATTTGGATACCTTTCACAATTCCAAGTCATTGAAAGCATCCACCAATTTGGAAGTGCAAAGTATACATGTTTCGCCACGCTTTTGAAGTAAACCAGAAGAAAAACAAGAGGTGCAGTTACATCTCTGCATTCTCCATCATCAATCTGTTTAAACATTCTTTCCAATCTGAAACCTTTTCTCCTCCAT
This sequence comes from Viola pubescens var. scabriuscula, assembly GCA_002752925.1. NCBI lineage: Eukaryota > Viridiplantae > Streptophyta > Magnoliopsida > Malpighiales > Violaceae > Viola > Viola pubescens. The sequence continues at coordinate 6,142 of NBIL01078596.1, read as the reverse complement.
TCACCACCTGTATGTGGCCATAAACACGACAGAAAGTTGATTATACAAATAAATGCCAGAAAAGAAACAGGCTTATACATTTTCATTTCTACACTATATGGTCCTAGACAATTTTTTCAATTAATCTTTTAACTGAGAGAGCTACAGTTGCAAATTATGCCAAACGAAGGTCGAGCAGGATTGAGTAATCTAGAATTCACTAGATAAAGTTGAGCTTTTTTATAGCACCAACCTCAAAAACAAATCCTGCTTTTGGAACTGCATCAAGAGCTTCCACACAAATGGATGCAGCATCCTCCTTGCTAAGTTTCCCCTTCCCGGCACAACCCTGCCATGAGTAGTGCAGAAAAAAGAGCGGCATTTACTCAGAAAACTACAGAGCTGAACAAAAAAATACATTTAGGGGTCAAATCCTATCATGCGGTAGGTATAGGGTCAGTTATGATCACCTTTTCGAAGCTGAAACCTTGCGTTCCACCCGGCGAATTCTGTAAGGTGCCGGCCCTGATGATGGTATAAGGAATTCCTGAGGCTGCAAGTGCAGATTCGTCCTGCTCGGCCAATTTCCTTGCACTGTTTGTCATGAGAGCTTGGATGCCATCGCTGCCTTTATAAACAGACAACTGTAACCTTATTAAAACTACAATAGCGCACACACTCAATTATTTTTCCTTCATGTTCTCAGGACCAGAAAGATAGATAGATACCTGAGACAAGAGGACCACGTGTGTCAAACCTTTCAAGCTGCCCACATTCGATACGAAACCCTCCTGTGAGGAAGAAACAAAACATCAGCCATGGAATTTTGTTATGTGAAGTTAAATACACCATTGATACATCAATGTTGAAAAACAACAAATCCAAAAGCAATAAAGGACCACCCTGCAGACCACCACATTGAGCTTTCCAAAACGTAAACTAGAGGCCAACATCTCTGTAACTTCATGCAATAAGTCCTGACAGCACCTAGATTAAACCCAACCTATAAATCCCCGAGCTTCGCCACCCCTTGTTTAGCTGGGCAATCTGCCAAGCCATTGTCCTCTCTTAAAACATGAAAGAACGACACCTGCTGGAATAGCTTTATGAGGCTATCAATCCACCTGAACTCCATCTCTAATTTCCAAGGCCTCGACTCTTCATCCCTTACCCAACTTATTGCATTTTAAAAATCATATTCCATTACAAGCAGGGATCGTTTTAGGTTCTCCTTTGTTGCTGAAAGTTGTAAGGCTTTTCGTAAGGCTACCACCTCCGGAAAATTTGATTCAGCCTCCCCAATATATGCATAGAACATCGCTGAAACCAAGATCTTGTGATCACGAAGCACTCCTCCAACCTGCGCTGGTCCCTGTTTTCGTAAAGCAGACCCATCACTATTCCGCTTTAACCATGGGTTTGATGGGGCCACCCATGAAATAGGTGGTCTCCGTTGAATCTTATTTGACTAGGTCCTCAATCCCTCTCCTGATTCCATTCCAGGAAGAATATAGTTAAGGTGGCAAGGATAGACCATTTAATTCTCCACCAGGCCAGCACCTTACGCCATAAACTACAAGAGAATTTGCACCTTACCAACAGGTAGTCCTCTGTTTCAATGTAAGAGGAGCAGAAAGGACAGAGGTTGTTGCTAGCGGAAACGATCCCTTTCTTGATAAGGGAGAGGGAACATAATCTAGGAAAATGCTTGGCAAGAGGTGAGTGACCAATCCATAGATCCTCCCAAAATCTAGTATTCTTTCCATAACCAATTATTATACGGAATCCATTATGAATCAAGTCTTCCACAGCCCCACCATCATGGCAGATATTCAAGATGTCTTTCTGAAGACCTACGTGGACATAGTCGCTGCCCATAGGCCTCCGTATCTGCCTTGGCATTTTATGCTTCCCACAGACTACCTCTTCTCAAAGTGAACCTTAGTCGGTGTTAAACCTCCAAAGCCATTTAGTATGCATGGCCCTATTGTTGTTTAGCACTGAACCGAGACCCAATCCACCTTCTTTCTTCGTTTTAGTTACTATATATACCAACTCACCATGTGCATTTGTCTGCCTTCCTCACACCAGGACTAGAGAAATTTAAAAAAAAAAAAATTCTCAACACTCCTTGGCAGTTTAGAAATCGAAATAAAGTACAGAGGCAAGCTAGCATGGACCGACCTTAGGAGAGTGATTCTTCCACCCATAGAGAGGTATTTGCCTTTCCAAGCAGCAAGTCTCTCCTTTACTTTTTCCAAAACCAGTCTCCAATTCTCCTTTTTTGTGATGATGAACCGAGCGGTAACCCAAGATATATGATACGGAGGCTCTGTGCTTTGCAAAACAACTCTTCTGATATTCACCCTTAGGCCTGATACTAACTCAAAACACAACAAAGTCTTTTTGATGTTGTGCTGGGAAGAACAATATGGTATAATCGATTAACTGCAAAACTGATAATTCCAGCTGATCTAGACCTATATTTACTCCCTTTATCAATCCGCACCTCCTACCATTTTGCACCATCTGATTTAAACCTGCTGCTGCAATTAAAAAACAAGAATGGTGACAGCGGATTTCATTGTCTAATCCTCTTTTCTGGTGCAAATCCCTTTCCTGGCAAACCATTTTACCGTTACCGACAATCTTGTAGTGGAGATGGCTCCCTAATCCAATTGCGCCACTTGCCGCCGAAATTCATAGACCTTTAGCGGGTACTCCCAAATAACGGAATCAAAGGCCTTTCTAAAATCAACTTTAAAAATAAAAGCTTGTTCTTTCTGCTTCTTGATAAATTGGATAGCTTCGTTAGCAATTAAAGCATTATCCATTGTTTGTCGACCTTTTATAAAAGCAGTTTCAGCATTGAGAGTTAGGCCTGAAACTATATCTTCTTCATAACCAAGGCTCGACAAAGTGAAATTTATTATTACAGACTAAATGGCCATAGACAGAAGAAGTGAATGCTACAACTTACAAGTGCAAGAGTTGTGATAAAGAACAACATTTTAGAGGTTTATATTGACACATGAAAGAACCTTACAAGAAAGTACAAGAACTAATGTGGAAGTTAGAAACACATACATTTGGGCATATAATTGCACGAACACCTTTGAGTGCTTTCTTTAGAAGTGGCTTGCTGCTTGCATCCCCGGTCATCACCTTCGTGAGTATACCACATAAAAACACCATATCATCATCAGAAAATTGCAATGCGAGAATGAAGGCTATGAAGCTACCATTAAAAGGTGCATGAGCATTATGTAAATTGATTATAGTCTACATAAGCTAAAGATCACAAGACTCACCTCAACATAAGAGCCAAAAGCCTCCATTGCGGTCCGCTTATCCTTCACGAACGCCTTCACACGAGCTCGTTTGACAATCAATGACAATATCACCATCTACATAAGCTAAAGATCACAAGACTCAGATCAACATAACTCAATATATATATCTTGCTGAGCTAATAAGCGCTCTTGTAGACACCGACTGGCCCTAAGGTTTAGACTCCGTTTCACAAATTGAACGGAATGTATAGTAAATGAAGCGATAGAATGAAGGGCCTAACAATGATGAAACACACCTGACCAAGCTCTCCATCTCCATCTGTGACTAGAATTGCATCTCTTACTTCAGCTTTTTCTGCAATTCAAAACAGAACCCAATTTTCTTCCTAGACATTTGAGAAAAGTTTAAGACTCAAACACAACATGTGATCCAAAATTACCAGAAAATTCACTCTCATCTTCGTCAACAGACCCATCTTTAGGGAGTAGGTCAGGTGCCCCATACCATCTCCTTAACTTGGGCCCCCCTGAAATTGATCAAGCACACTTAAAATTGAAAAGAAAAACAAAAAGGTGCAAAATTAATTTGAAAACATATTGGAAGTTGAAGCTACGTAAGGTATACCTTCAATGTAATCAAGAATTTGGTCCACGAAGCTAATTTTCTTTTTGGCCGCACAGCGAGAAAGGAGGCGGCTGTGGCTACTGTGGAAGATGAGAGCAGGATTCAGAGCCTTGCATGGATTTTGAGAAGTGAAGAGAGGGGAATTTGGGCAAAAGAGAGTTGATGAAAGAGCAGTAGCCATTGATGATGGACTACGGACTAGTATGGTGCTGGTGTGTATTCCTCTTTTTTCTCTAATCCGTTATACTTCCCGCTTGAGAGTGGATAACGATTTTTTGTATGGATACTAGGCATTCATTTGTGATCCGGTTTGTATTTATTTTTTTCAGACTTTTTTTAAAACTAGATTATTTTGGGAGGTGCGGAATTTATTTAAAAATATTAAAATATAATATTTATGTAAAAAAAATATTTTTTGTATAATATAAAAGTTTTAATAATGTCTCCAAAAATAGGATTGACATAAATTTTTATTATGGTTCTTAAACTATATTATAGGCAATATATTAGTATTGTTATTAATGTTCCAATGCAGATGTCGACAGAAAAATCTTCTATTAATTCTAAAATAATTAATTTTAAGTTCTTATAATTAAAACAATTTTAAAATAACTTTATAAATTAAAATTTAAATATTTAAAATGATGTTTCATATTATTTTTATTTCAGTTCTCCAAATATTGTAAATAATTATGTAATTATTTAAAAAGAACCACTAATGAATTTTTCTTTAAATATTCAAACTCAATAAAAAATTAAGTTTAATATTTAATTAAAAATTATGATTTAAGTAAATATACAAACTATTTTTCTTGATGTTTATGTATGAAAAAAATTCACATAATTAGCTACGGAAAAATAATTCCTTATCATTACAAATTTTACGAAATCAAACTTAAGTAATTTAATTTTCGTGTATATATACTTTTTAAGAATAATACGTTATAAAAAGGATTTCATAGTTTCTTTTGTATTATTGAAAAATAGTTTATTGAGGCAAGATAATTTCTTGCTTATTTTACATATTTTTTTTATAGATTTTTTTTATTTTTAACTAAAAAGAATTATCACTTTGTACTTTTTTTTCTCTCTCATATTTTTTTCTTTCTAGTTCTTATTCTAACAATGGCAACACATGAAATAGAAAATAACAATAACAACAACAAATAATAATAATTAAAAAAATAGTCTAAAAATAATTGGGATTATAATTTAATAAAAGGGAGAATTTTGTTACTGTATTTGTCCTTTATTTTTTCCTTCTTTTCATAGTAATATCATATTTTGTTATCTTTTGAAAGAAAAAATATACTTTCTTAATCTTTTGGATTCGAATAATAATAGTAGTAATAGTTATTAGTCATGAAACTATTATTACTATTACAAATAAATAAACTATTCTAATTTTAAAATATTTTTTATTAGATTAGGATGATAATAACGTTAGGATATTTATGTATCCCATCTAATCCATAACTTTTGGCTTTTTTTTCTCTATAAGTTATGGCTTAGAAAATAATTTCTTATTTAATTTTCTTAATTATATCAACTTCATCAACATTCGTCACTCGCATTAGAGTGAGATCTTCTGTGTACTTTTACAGCAGTCTATTAGGTTACACAAATTTACTCTCATTCATTTGTTATTAATTGAAAAACTTATTTAACTTTAAGGTTTTAAGGACTTTAAGTTTACGATAAATATTTATTTAATTATATTAGGTATAATGATAACTTATAAATTAGTAACTACCTATTAATTTATTTATTTTATTGTTGTTTTTTTTATATATGACTCATGCATATTGAGTTGCACGTTTTTTTTTTATAGATAGAGGTGAGATTCAAACTTGTGTCATTTAATTTTAATTTTTAATTTCAAGATTCAATAGGTTACTCATTGTAACAATATCTTATCTCAAAGTTAATTTAATTTTAACGTTCTCACGACTTTAAGTTTACAATAAATATTTATTTAATATATTTTATGTACCTTATCACATGTTATCTTGATGACGTAGATCATGTGTTCAATCCATAATATTATAATGATAACTAATAATATAACCAATTTTTTTACAAAAAATATCTTATTACTTTACCTAGCATATATTTTAGGGTAAACTACATAATTTTTTTTTATAGTTTAAAAAATCTTTCATTACGGACACTATAGTTTTAAGACTTACATTAGAAACCCTATAATATTCTAAAATGTTTTAATATAAACATTATAAGTGGTTAA
>NBIL01078558.1:0-26618 GCA_002752925.1 Viola pubescens var. scabriuscula | reverse complement strand
AAAAAAATATATATATATATATATATATAAAAAGAGTTGATATTCTAACGGAAAAAATAATAAAATCACTCTCATATTTGTACCAATTATCCGAAAAATACCCATATTTGTAATATTTGTAATTGAGTCAAATAGAATGCCGCATTTGTCAAATTTAACAAATCACACCCTATTTTTAAAATTGTGTTAAAACTTGTTTGATTTTTCAAAAAATTGACCTTAAAATTTATTTATTTAAAACATGAAATTTTGTTCATATCTCCTTACACCAAATAGACGCTGACGTAACATAACTCAGTAAAAATAAAAAAATAAAAGAATATCCGTGTCCTTTTATCCCCTTCTCCTAAATTAAAAGAAATAATTTTATGTTTAATTTTTAATTTTTTTATTAGGTTATGTCACGTCAGCGCCTATCTGCTGTAAGGAGAGATGAAAAATAATCCATGTTTTTTTTTTTTAGTAAATAAATTTTCAATCAACTAAATTTAAAGAAATTTTTTAGATTAATCAAACAAGTCTTAAGACAATTTGGAAAATAGGGTGTGATTTGTTAAAATTGGCAAACGTAAGATTCCAATTGACTTAATTACAAATGTGAGTATTTTTCGAATATTTGATACAAATGTGGGGTGGTTATATTGTTTTTTTTTCTCCTAAATGAGACATTTTGAGAAAACGAGTTTTTTTTTAAATTTTGGGAGGGGGGAATTTGTAATGAGTTGAATATAAAGCTTCCCATTGAAAAAAAATTAGAATTTTAAGCACCCATACCATACCTAACTAGTTGGCCTAAAACGACGTCACTCTATCTGTATTTCCAATTCACCCTGACGTCATTTTACGCCCGTTCCTGATTTTTCCCGCCAAAACGATCTTGGTCCTTAAAACGGCGTCTCTTGTACTTTCACTAAGCCAGTAAAAACTTCAAAATTCAAACTTCATAAACAATGGAGGAGGATTTCAAGAGGAAGAAATGGAGCATCACCTACACCAAACACGTGAAACAAAAGCGCAAGGTCTACCAGGACGGTTTCCTCCACCTCCACGTCATCACCAACAAGGTATCAGATCTGTTTCTTTCACCTCTCTCCTCCCTCACTCCAACTGATTTCCTCACCGTCCCTCTTCAGATCTTTAATTACCACCGTTGCTTTGAATCTCAGGTCATGCTATTTGATGACTGTGAGAAGCTACTGGAATGCAGAATCCTCAAGGGCGATGAAGTTGTCGCTCCCGGCGAAACGCTGTCGTTTAATGCCTATCTGGTTGATGTCGGAGACCCCGACGGCGGCGATGTTAATGAGCATAATAAGCCGGTTCCTGATTCGAAAGTGCACGAGAAACATCCCAAAATTACCGTACTGCCCAGGCCTGGTTTGAGTCGTCGGAAAAAGTTTCGAAGCCCTTCCATTTCTTCTGGTAGAGATGCTTTGCTACTTTGCTATCTAATTATCTTACTTTCTTCTTTTGTTGTATTTGCTTTTATATTGCTCAACGCATATGTTGAGATTAGTTGTATTACCTCATTTCTTCTGGGCTCAGCTCAATTGAGTTGTCCTCGGACAAGTAATGGTGGTTTGTCTAACTTGAGCAATGCGAGGGCTAATTCATTCCCTCAGTTATTTATTGTGTTTCTTATTGGTTTAATCTCAGTGGAAGGACAGGATAGCGGAGAGAAGAGCAATGAACAGACTAGAACCCTAAGTCCATCTCGAAAAATTATAAGAGGTTGGTTTAACTTTTGTTGGTTTTCATTTGATGGATGGATGTAGTGTCTTGGGAAATGCTAGTGTATGATTTTTGTGTCTTTTCAACATGTTTGATGATGTGTTTTGGGCTGCTACGGTCATAGGATGTTAGTAACAGCATAAGTTCTGTATTGTTTTGTTACATTTCAGAATTCAAGAGGAGTGAACTGCAAAGATACGGGGGAACAAAAGGTAGTTCTGGTATATTAGCACCTGGTACAACAGGTCAGTTGGTGGATTTGGTTTCTTGTTTTTGGTGCGTATAACAAAACAAAAAAAACTTGTGGAAATTTGGTGTTGTTGCTTTTAGGTATTGTCTTTCAGAGTTCTTTTTGCTTCCATGTGTTCCGTGAACTTTGAAATTTCCTCCAATATCTATTTCCCCCTCTATCGGCATGTTCAATGTAGTTCACTTATTCTTTGTTCATTTCTCCTTTTCAAAGTTGAATGGCAAGTCCTATACACTACACAAATGACACAAAAGGCCAAGAAGTTTCACGATGGATTCTTGCAACTTTCTACACGTGGATCCCTCGGGAGGCAGGTAGTTTTCCTGATATTGTTTGTTCCTGATATACCAAACGTATCTGGTTCTTCTGTCCTTAAAATCTACCAAAACCTTGTTCTTGGGAATTTCATAGAAATGTTTATAATCCTGCTTGCTCCTTCACTTTTTTTGATAGTGTGACTAGGCATCATTGATTCAAAAAAAGTGAAGGAGCAAGCAGGATCATAAACATTTCTATGAAATTCCCAAGAACAAGGTTTTGGTAGATTTTAAGGACAGTTCATGTTCACGCTTCTTAACTGGGCCCTGTTTAGGTTATGCTGCATGATGCTAGTAGGAAGCTCTTGACTACCAGGTTTCTTAAGAAAGATGAAGTTGTGCAATCTGGTGAATCAATATTGTTCGATAGCCATTTGGTTGAAATTGGAGAAGCTGAGGAAGACCATAAGCCTTTTGTGGACTTAACTAATGAGAGAAACAATGGCATCAGTGATGGAGAAACAAAAGTGAGGCATGAACAAAATTGTTGTAAAAACCGTAACATCTCTGTTGAAGAAGGTTGTTTGCCTGAATTTCCTGCATCTGTTTCTTTGGTTTTAGTTTAGTTTGTTGGTAAATTCATTTTCCAATTAGGATTGCAGATCTAAGTGCTATGGTTGATTTTGTTTCAGTGACCAAGAAGAATAGAGTACTCGAGTGTGAAACACAACAGACTACTGCAGAAATTACACAAGAAAATATAGCAGGTTCTTTCTTCGGCTGCTGCAACTCTAATTTACATTCTTTCCTTGGTCAAATTTTGGATCGTTTACGCCTGGATTGACGGGGCATCTTAAATTTGTGTCCTTACCATAGATTATTTCATCTTGCTTAGTGTCAAATGCAATTGGCTTCTGCTTTGTGCACGCAAGACACAGAGCATCCTCTTTATAAAACGTTAGATTGAATCATTTGAAAAAAGTGTTATCGAGGTATCCTCTCGATTTTAGCCAAAGGAAAAATCAATGGAAAGCGTGCTTATATCTTGTTGTAACAGTATGCTGTAGGCCCCAACTCGTGTAGGCTTGTACCAAATTGCAGTGATTCTGGTTAACATGACAACAGCTACATTTAGGATGTTTGTTATTGTAGTGTGTGTGGACAGACTAGTGTCTTTGTTGTATGCATTTTGAGGTACTGATTATAATTTATTGTCTCATAATTATTCTGTTGGTCTCCTTTTGCTCCATGAAGGGCTCCATTTTGGAGGTAACATCCCTTTCTCTACGTAGAATGGCAGGTTATGTACACTGCACAAGTGACTCAAAAGGTGAAGAAGTATCATGATGGTTTCTTGAGGCTTTCACATACTGGATCCCTAGGGAGGCAGGTTAGTTCCAGAACTATATTAGCTGTTTTTTTTCTATAAAGGAGAGTCATCTTGGTTGTTGATTTGCAGCTTATCATGTTGCCAGTCCAGTGGTCTTTCTTCTAACTAAAAAATTCTCTGAAATTTCTTTCTTTTTTGAGGAAAAAAAATTATATTAGTAGTTAATTTGTCTTCTTTTTTATCCATATGGAAATTGTTTAAACAATTTTCTGATAAGTGATAAATTCATACTTTTTCGTTGTTTTGGCTCTCTTCCTTATATGGGAATAGTTGACAATCACATTTCATTTTGATGGGTGGTCCTTGTTTAGATAATGCTGTGTGATGCAAGCAAGACACTTCTAGAGAGTAGGTTCCTCAAGAAAGCCGAAACAATAAGTTCTGGTGAATCTATTACCTTCAATGCCTATTTGGTTGACATTGGAGAGCCTGAAGGAGAAACTAAACCTCTAGAGAATTTGAAGGTTCAAGGCAACAGTTCTTCCTATGTCGGCAAAGCAGGGATAAGGCTGGGGCAACAGAAGTGTTTGGCATCCAATAAATCCATTGCAAGCACCACCTGCAGTACTGACTGGAACAAATTAAGCAACATTGTTCCTGTAAACAAACCTCTGCGTGATGGTATGCACAAAATTTGCTTGGTTCTTCATGTTCAACAGTTTGACCAAGTCTTGGAAGTACTGAGACCTTACTGCATATCTACTAATAGTAAACAAAACTGTTTGTGTTATTTCATCACTGTTCTACTGTAGCACAAGTGCGAGTAGATAATGCATACTCCACTCCCAGGACCACAATGTTTTGAGATCTGCACATTAGTTTTTCCAATGAAGTGTGTTCATGGCTGCACGGGTGGCATTCATAAATTTATTTGCAGTCGGTGGTGTTGACCATGATGCTTTCCTGAGTTGGTAAAAGCTTAATCCATTGTAATATTTTCGTATTGCAGCCAGCCAAATCTTGTCCGTTCTCCTGAAACCTACACCTAAAGAGAGTTGCACTGTAGAGGGTACTGATGCAAACATAAGTGAGCTAGTTTCCTCCATTAAGGGGCTTAAAGGTTCAGATGCTGATGGGGATCATTCTGAAGACACTCTAGGGCCTGGACAACCAAACTATCGATCAAGTGAAAATGTGGATATGAGGGGATCAGGTGAAATTATGGACAATAGGCAGTCTTCTGGTCTCAACTCTTTCAATGGCAAGTTTTATTGTACGTGTAGCAGCATATTTTATTTCCAGTCTTCTAAACTGTGTTGTAGTATCTGATGTACGACGAGGATCCATTGTCTTTTGCAGCAAAAGCTTCTTCTAGCTGTAACCAATTATCTGAAAATACTGAAGCAGGAAATCCTGACCAGGTTTGTGCCATTGTTCTTATATCTCTTGAAGATTTTTTTCAACGTGTCTGTACTGTTGTCTTTGCTATTCGGTCATATTTGTTTCATTTTACAAAAATATTTCATGCTGTTGCTGTGAGTATCAAAACTTGTGATCTTTTGGAGTGAGTCTGAAACCTGAATTTTGCTCACAAGATTTGATCCTCTCCCCAAATAATTGACCAAAAAAATAGACGTGCATAAATGTAGACTGAAGAATTATGATTTGTAAAGTCAAATCAATCCCTCAAGCACCTACTACCTCAAAGGAGGAAACTAGATAGATTTGCTGATGACTTAGGGGACAAGTCATTTATCAGTTTAAGCATGCCTGAAGCACAATCTTGCTTAATGATTGGTGCTTGATGTCTTCCTTAGACACAAGTCATACATCCATAGCTAATATGCTCCTTAGAAAGTGCAGAAGCTTATTTTGAAATGGAATCAACATCTTAGAAGCTGCTTCTCGGGTTCTTCAATATGGCCCTGAAATTCTACAACATTTCAAAAATTATGTAGTGTCATCAAGACAGTGTGGAGGAAACCAAAGGATGTGGGGAAGCTTTTCCTTCTGAAATTTCATGCTCGCCGAGTGCTACTCCTCGTGGTCCTTGTGATGAAATGAAGAGTGTAGAGCATCTCAACAATAAAAGGCAAATGGATGAATGGCCGACTTTTGACCTTGGATTCTGAGCAAGGGTTAAGGTATGCCAGTGGATTTCAGTATTGTAGGCATCCTTTACTATGTTCCACATGTTAATGGATGCATCAAGGATGACATTGTTTAGACATTTTCTGTTTGCCTCATGCATGCTTGTAATTTACTTGAATCCCGTTTCTCATTTCATCTCCTGACTGGAAGTTTTTTAGCAGCAGGTGTGACACTACTCATGCTTATTGCCAAATGCCTTGTGCAATTTGCTTGAGCTAGTTTTGGCCATTTTCTAAGAGATTCTCCACTAGCACTTCGCCATGTCTAACTGTGGATGTAGCTTATAGTGATTCATGATGGCTGACATGTCCAAAAGAGAGAAGCTTTAGGACTGTTGTTTCCTGAGATTGTTATAGTTATTTCTTTGGACAGATGAATTTAAAATGATTATAAAATTGTAAACAGTTTTCATTAATCACTAATCTGATCCCTAGACGTTTTGCTTTGTGCTTCAGTTATTTTTTAGGACAAATGAATCTTAGATGATGGTAGATTATGCACTCACTCTAGGTTATACCGCGATACACAGTTAGACTGATGAAACAAATAGGCCATATTTACATCCACAAATGAAACTCATCTTTGTGATTGAGTGCCGTAACACAAAATGTCAAAAGTAGCAATTCCAAACTTGTCAAGTGCCTTTGAATTCTGCCATGTCTCCATTAATTTGTTCTTTCAAAATCCATCCATGAACTTAGACAATGAATCACCCTTTCTGGACTTTCCCATGCCGAGCATGGCCTTAAGTAGGTGTTTGCTTCTGTTAGAATATTGATCAAAGTCTTCTGCCCTCTGTTTTTCATCATATTTAGTCGACGAAAGTGATCTCTTAGGCTCTGAAGGACACTGGAAGCAAAAAAAAAGTTACATTAAACTCGGAATTAATGTTCACATCAGTGCATGCTTGCTGCCTACACTCTTTGACAAGCATTTTCTAGTTTTTCAGAATCCTCTTATCTGTTCTCCTTACCCTTTTATGCACACGAATGCAGGTTGGAGAGATTGATCTCTTAAGAAGAGAACCAGAACGCAAGAGAGGAAATTGATGTGGAGATGCAGCTCTCTTTTCTGAAAGAAACGAGAATGAGACAGTATATACATGAAACAGCAACACCTGATGCAAGAACAGATTCATTTTAGTAGAAACCTGGCTTCTTGCTGGTTGGATTCCTTATCAATGTAAAGGGTCCTTGTCTCGAGGGAAACCATGGAGAATGTAAGGGAGAAGACCTCTGTCTGCACCGAATTCAGTCATATAGATGATGGTGATGACGCACACACAGTAAGTTGTTCGTAATAACGAGTCATTATGAGAGCAAGATCATTACCTGTAGAAAGATGGAGTTCCTTTGTTGGTTTCATGAACATCTAGACAGAAAACACCAAGTCAGAAATGAGTTTGTGCCTTGTTGTTTCGTGTTAATGTTACACGGAGTATAAACTAGAGTTCTCAGCTTTAGCAGAAAGATGCAATACCATTTCTTTGCTGATACAGATTGTAGTTAGCACTTAGTCTTCTTTGATGACATTTTGATTTCGTGTTCTCAGCTGCGTCGATGGTCTCGTTAACTGAGCAAAAACTTTCTATTAGCAGGAAATTATTGACATATTTTTCGCAGCTGAGCGGGAAAGTCAGGAAAATAAATTAGCAGAGAGCTACAGATTATTTGCCTGGAAACTTGTAATGCTTATGATGCTGGGGTTTTTTCGTTGCCAAAGAGTGTTGAGAAAGGCCACCTTTGCTGATATATTCTTGGCACGACTGTAGCCTCTAAAAATACCAACCAAACCACCCAAAAATAAATTTTACCATAAAGCGATAAAGAATAACTAGATATCTTTTTGTCTGACATGCTTTCATAATTAATTATAGTACACCAAAAAGACATTGATCAACTGAAATCAAATAATTTCATAATAAATGATATCACATGTATTTTATGATTGCTTTTGAAGAAGATAAAATGGCACTAGAAAGAGACAGATGTTTCAGGATTGCCTAAAGATTTGGGTTGAATTTTGTTATTTTGCTCATAGATGAAAACGTGACATGAAGGTGTGAGAGGTCCCATTTTGTTGTAGTCTAGTCATTATTCAAAAGATAATTCAGGTGCTCGAACGGACAGAGAAGACACCGAAGAGATCAAAATACATAATTACCTGTTCCACACAAGAGAATCTTAGGTCAAGAGCTGAGATTTCACCCATCTTTTCATCGACGAACGAGTCGATTTTGTAAGCTACGGTGCCCAGATGGTCCACAGTGTTGATCAAAGCTTTGATGGCATAATCTTTCAATGTCTTCACAGCTCTACATGGTCAAATGAAGAAGAAACAAAAAGTGGGGAAAAATGCTATGCTGTCCTGTCTTTGTCAATGCTATTTGTCTACAAGTAAGATTTTTGGAAAAGAAGAAAATAAAAAGACTCACTCTTGCTTCTGCCCTTCATTGCTGTATGACAGTTCAAAATAATCTGCTGCTGAGTACAATTGTTTGCTGAGATTCTTCAAATCCTGAATCAAAGAAACCAAATAAATGAACACTAACTCGAGTCTCACCTCCGTCTATTAAAGAAAAGAAAAATTGAAACGCACCTTAAGAGTATCAGAAAAGAGCAAGCTCTGCTGCATGAAAAGCTCATCATGATTGGAAGATTTTTGAGGTCCAGTTACTGATGAAGATGATGAACATGTCTTATCATCCATGATAGTGACAAGTGACAACAACTATATATTTTTGCTTTTAGCTGCGAAAAAAAAGAGTAAAAAAATCACATCAATGTCTAAAGCATACCCAACTTTACTCATCTTTATGCAAACACTGTCACCATACCATGACCTGCACTGTATTATTAAATGTTCTTATTTTCTATAGATTTAACCTCTAATTTTTTAGCAAAATGAAAAAAAAAAAACTATGGAACAAGTAGTAGTAAGAAATTAGAGTTGAAACAAGAAGAACACCAAACAGAAGGCAGTAGAGCCTTACCTTTTCCAGTTCTTGAGCAAATAATGAGGTTTTTCTTGGTTGCAACTAAAAGCTAAAGCAGATGATGGTGAAATGGCCTGGAATCAAAGTTTATAGACAGAGAGGAGCACAACAATTATTGGAAAGCGACAGAATTCTAAACAAATGAGGAGCAGAGAGAGCAGAGAAAGGGAATCTAATTTTTTTTGGAGTTGAAAGCTCTGAACTTCATTGTTCAAACGCCAAACAGCAGAAGTTGGCAAGTTTTTAAGATTGGTTGGCTTCAGTATATATATATGCAGTAGTTAGACCCACCNCCCGCCAATATAGAACGAGAATAATCTCCTGTCTGAAAGGGACAGAGTGAGAGAGAACACCCCTAAAAATTGAGAAAAAGAGAGTAAATAATATGATTTGTATACCGATCAGGAACTATTTGCATGTGAATAATGTCAAATGTGTATTAAATTTCATAAACATATCCGAGTAAAGGTTCAGCTGTATGAATCATTTATTGGAACTACAACATAACCACTACCTTCCCCCTTAAAATTGAGTAATTGACAGGTGAAGAAGTTGGTAAAATGAAGCAAATGTTGGTAGCTAGGTTTAAATTTATCTCAACTATAAATATAAATTGGGGAAATAGGAGCAATTGCCAACTCTAACACTTTTTCCCCCTACCTTCAATAAAAAGATTTAGAGATTTCCCCAAGTGGGTTAATAATACGATTCTCAATGAGAAAACACGAACTTGATGACTTTCTTGATGATATTCTTTAGTTTTCTTGGATAGTTGGATCACACCACTTAAGCTCACCTAGTAAATTAAATTACTAGTTAGATTAGGTTCTTTAATTATTATTTGTTGGGTTCATCGATTGTTTTTTCTACAGTTAAATTTTTATTTTGTGGTGTGTGGTGTGAATTGATCATCATCATCAGCACAAACCCACCAATTTTTATTTTTTGTTTCTACTTTGCTAAGGATGGCCTACGTGCCAATGCCATCAAATTGACTTCTCATCAACAAATGAACAATCACAGCAGCAGAGTCCAAATAAACATCTGTTCACCGACACTAATGTTAGATCAATGACATGCTGCAAGAATTAATTTTACATTTATGACCAAAGTTCCTGCATGCAACGAAAGCAACTGTTGGGTTGCTATATATATACATGTTTCTTTACTTCATTCTGCAGTATTTTCTATGTTTGGGTCAACTTTTGGTACAAGCAAAGTCTTTCTACTTTTGTTTCCAAAGGAAAAAAAAATGGGACATCTTCTTGAATAGGAAAAATACCAATTCAGCCCACCAAGACAGTAATAATAGAAATTTCTAGTAATCGAGTATTGAGTGTCTGGAAATTTCATTCCTCATTCAGATATGGATTGATTCCTCCTTCCTTCCGGCATGGGTGAGACTCAGAATCTACCTCATTTCAACATGATTTGAACATTGTGCTACAATTTCGTGTTGTGATTAAGAGAATGGTTGTTAAGGACTCATTTTCTAAAGTTTGGAATGAGACGGTGGTCACATTCAAGGGCCATTTCCCATTTATTTCTGAAACTTAAAATTAAATTCTCCTCTCTGATCTAGGAAAAAAATGGCTTCTCAAATTCAAAATTGAACTTTACCCCATCACCAAACAGGGTTGACACAACACAATAATTGGCAACAGGCTAGCAATAATATGATGCAACAATATTGTGAATTTAACTATCCGATGTATTCAAAAAGTCACTGCAAAAGGTAAATCAACTAATGGAAACATCGCAATCTCAAAAAATGAGATGTAGAAGTTACTCGAGAGCATTCCGAAAGGTAAGCTGCAAAATACACCGAATCAAATTACAAAGTATGACAGATTTTAAGTTTTATCCCAAAGAGAACAAATTGAAGCATGGATTCATGAATACAGACAGTGACAACTGCTCTCTACACGATCCGCTCCAACTCTCTTGCATAACTCAATGTCTGGTTGATAAGTTGGAGGGAGGGTATCTCTTTGCAAGGAGCAGATTCCTTGGCCTTCTGGAATATTACAGATCCGTTCTTCACCTCCCACTCAGGATGCTCCTGCAATAGACATTATAACACATCACATGTCTTAGATATCCCTGACACGCTGGTTGCACACAAGGGCGCACATACACAGATCAAACTTGATTTGAGCAACTGCATAAGAAAATGCACCAAGAAATACAAAACCAACTTGCAAGAAAATGGTCTAAATTCTAGTACCTCCTTTATGTATTCCAACAACTCCTTATCAGAAGGGAAGAGCAACATTTGACGAGCATCACTAAATGAAAGATAGTCGTATGCCTTCTCACTGCACCCGGCTATTTCGTCCCTGAGGTGAAGGAATAAACATCACTGGTGAGTACACAAATAAATCATGAACGGTAAAATAAAAGCTTCCTATTATATCTATTAAAGAGAGCTCTGCATGAAAGTTAAAAGACAGCTCTACACCAATGGGGTTCAGAATGACTAAAATTCTCTGTTCTCTTAAGCTCCTTTTCTTCTAATATCATTTTTTTAAGACATCATCAACTTCACCCTATCAAAATAAACCCTCTTGTCTAGCATCTTTGTTCATATCAATAAACACACATCAATGCACTGCATAAATTCTTACTGAGCCACCAGTCAGAGGTACATATGGATGCCCCATTAGTTAAGCAGTTTCCTAGATTCAAACAAAAGGAATTACCTTACTGTCTTTGCCAAGAGATCCATGAAGTAATCATAGGTCTTGTCTGGTGCAGTCTGTTTTGCACTAAGCACACGGTTGTAAGCCCCTTCCATGAAGGATTGCTCTAACTCCACAGCATGCTTGATGCACTTGTTCTCCAAAGCAGTAGGTGAGAGAAGTTCCAGTTCAGTATGGAACTCAGCAATTCTATTCTGCACTAAAAGCCTCAAGAGGTTGAGGCCCAAGATCATATACTCTTGACGTGATTGGGGAAGGCAGCCACTACTCCATAGTAAAAAAGAAAAAGAAAAAAAGATGCCATTAACAGAAGGGAAATGCCAAGAGTTCCCAAAGGGCACTTGTTATGAAGTTTGCTTCTGAAATATCACCTTCCAAAATTAAAGATGCCTTAGAAATATGCACAGGTAAAATTTTAGAGGTGGAGAAAAAAAGTTACAGAGTTCCCTTACGCACTTGGATAGCAGTTAAGCCCACTCTTTAGTGCATAACAGCAAACAACTAGTGAAAACTGTATTTTGTAGAAACGACGGAGAATTCATCTCAATCTTGAGGCCGTAAAAATAATACTCCATATGTTGTTATGAGTATATGGATTACGAGAAGTCCAATGATGAGACTAAATAATGCAAAAATCTGAAGTTAGATGGTCTCATGGTGCTGTTAGGAAAACTAAGAGAGTCCAGCAACCTTCTAGAGTAGAATTGAAGGCCTTCAGTTAGTTACAAGAATCTGTTTAAGTGGTAAGCACTGATGAATCTTGGTCCACATCTATCTAGATTCCTAGTCTGATGTGATCCTATAGATGCCGCTCACTCTGAAAAGCATTCATCAACCCACTGTTTATTCTCTTCTAAACAAAAGTTACTTCATGTGAATTGTAGGATCATAGCTAGGTTAACTTTATGGTCTATTGACCAGCAGAAAAAAATCATAATAATAATTCTCAAACACATACAAATACATTTTTTTTCCTACTGAGTTTTGAACCATCAATAAAATTTAACATCAGTAAGTAAATCACAGTGTCCCGTAATACAAACCAAAGACCAGACAAAACCATAATTTTACATCGAAAGCATAAGTTACCTGGCATCTGTATAATACGGCTTCAACTGAAAGAAATCCCTTTCAAACGCATCCTGATCCCCAACCTTCACACTCAAAAGCACCGCATGCTCATAAATATCTCCTGAAATCACCACATTTACAAAAACAAAAACATAAGTACAAATGTTATACATAATGAGCAACGAAAAATAGTTCTTTTCTTTTTCTACCAACCAACAAGAACAAAACTAAGAGTCTTGAGCAATGGTTCGATTCAATTAAAGAACATTACTTGCTAATGTCAATTCATGCACGGCGTTAGGTGTCTTTTCGAACAGAGGCGGAAGGCTTCTAAATCGAGTCAACAAGACCTGGGAAAAGCAAAAACAGCCATAAATCCTAGTACCAAAGCAAATCTAAAGGATATTTGGATGCGAGATTAGGGTTTGGAGATTGGGGGATTCTTACTTTGAGCTGAGAGAGGAGGTTGGTACTCGAATCGATGTCGGCTCTCGTGCATGCCGCTTTGAATCGCTCGAATAGCTGAGATACTTCGGTGAGCTTTGGATCCATATCTGTGCTGCTTCAAGGTTTTTCCTTGGGTATGTGCGTGTGATTTTGGTGTCGTTTTTTGAGCTAAGTTAGACTGGCTTTCTGGGGAAGAAAAGAATTTTGTTGTCGAGTCGTTATGGTTATGGTTGTTACCTTAGGCAGGCCTGTGTGTTTATAGGCCCATGTACTTTTCATTTAAAAAAAATGAAAGCTTCTTCTTATTGCAAGGCCCATACATCAAAGACAAATTCATTAAAATTTCTAATTTCTTTTATTCATAGTAATAATAATAAGGTATAAATTTCATTTTCAATAGGAATGGTAATGCAAATGAGAATATAAAAACTATAAGTGTATAAAAGAATGAACAGTAAATAGATTGGTAGTACGTAGTAGCACGAGCCTAAAAAAATCAACTTAAACTTGACAAAGGAAAATAAACTATTTTTAAGGTCCTAGCTTGTATTTTATTTTTGGTAAAAAATGATTTATAAAATTTAGGAGATGTTATTATGTTTTGAATTGAAAGAAGAATAGCTTATTAAACAAATAAATCACTTGTAATATTATTTTGAAGAAAAAAAAAGTTCACAACTTTAGGAGTGAAAAGCCCAATGGGCTGAAAATATTATTGAAGGCCCATGAATTACCGTAATCGGCGCGGTGGTGGACAAAAGCGCTCTCCTTATCTCTATCCACTTTTCCCTCTTCCTACTCTGAGCTGAGCACACTGACTCAACAATGGCTTCGTCCTCTAACCTCCTCCCTTCATCGACTCTAAATTCTTCCCCATTTTGCCCCCAATCCTTCTCCAAATTTCCATCTCCAGCCCTCCTTTCATTCACTCACTCTCTCAGGCCTTTTCTTCCAAACTCCAAGCCTGTTACTCTCCAAAAGAGCCACGCGCACCTCACCACAACCGTCAAGGCCCAAACCGTCGACTTCGGCGGCTCGTTTTATGAAGGTGGTTTCGGGTCGGATGATGACCCAATTTCTTCAGGCGGGTCTGCCGTTGCTACCGTTGAGGAGAAGGAGACACCACAATGCCCGCCGGGGCTCCGGCAGTACGAGACCATGACGGTTTTAAGACCTGATATGTCTGAAGATGAACGGCTCACTCTCACGCAGAAGTATGAGGAGGTAATGTGTTGGAAATTTATTATACTTTTCCTACTATTGGTTAAGTGTAAGGGAAAAAGATACTGGAATTTGACCGAATTCAAGAGTAACTGCTCACTTAGTAGTATTCCTGGAGAATGTAATTGTTATTGTTGTCAATGGTTTGTATGCATTGGGCGTGGAGATGCGCATCGAGCACATCACATTTGGAATTTTTCTAGGACCTCTAGTTTTGTCCAACTACTAGGAGTTGGGGTTTGGAACTTTGGTGGAAGCATACTATTTCGGCGTTGATTTAAACTTTTTCAAACTATTGGGGACATGATAAAGCTTTGTCAGTCCAATTGTTCTTAGCACCACTATGGTGTTTTGTCATTGGAGTGGAGGTCTAATTAACTGATATACTTAGAGTTCGGATAGTTTTATTGCAACAAGTTTGTTTCATAACGTTTCTCTACTAACAAGGATGACTCATCTTATTCGTAGTTTTATTTCCATCCCATTACTGCAATTATTTTCTTCTTAGAAAGAGGTATGGGTAGTGTTTGTTAATTGAAAAGTCTTAAAGATGTGAGAAATTAAACTACTACAAAAGAAAAATCCATGGATGACCATGTCTGGCCTGTTTGTAGAATCATAGCCCAGTGCACTTTTTGTGATCTTGTGAAACCATTCAGATATTGTGTGTCTGCGACATAGTTGTAGGTAAACTTCTTTGGAGTTCTCATGGGAGGAGTTGTCATTATCTGTCAGATCCTGTAAGGCTTATTCATTTCACTTGTGCATCTTGGATGTGTCTCACTGAATGTCTTGTACACATTACCTGTGATTGATTGGATGTAACTAGTGACCATAGCATTCTCTTTTAAATCATTTTGGTTAAAAGTGCTAAGCTAAAGTTATTCATGGGTATGTTATAATGTTTTAAGTTACAATTTAGGATGTCTCGAGTAGCTCTATGAGAATCACACTCGCTAGTCTAATTTGCCGCATATTGTTCATAGTCCTTGCTAATAGCGTTCATGTTGCAGTTGCTTGTTGCCGGAGGTGGAATGTACGTGGAAGTATTCAACAGAGGAGTTATCCCTCTAGCCTATAGCATCAAGAAGAGAAACAAAGCTGGGGAGACGAACAATTACTTGGATGGTATTTACCTCCTTTTCTCCTACTTCACTAAACCAGAGTCCATGAGAGTCCTTGAGGCCACGTTGCAGACTGATGATGATGTCATCCGATCATCCACTTTCAAAATAAGAAAGAGGAAGTATTAATGTCTTTTTTCCTTTTGAACTGAAGCTTCAGTATTGTGGTTTCAATGTTTTGTGCAGCGTTGAGAGGAAGATGATTAGGAGTATGTCTTACAAATCTTTTCTCCCTGATTACTGAATTTGATTTGTTTTTGTAAAGTAATTAGATCCACTCTACACCATACTGCGGAGGAAAATATAAAAGTGTATGCAGGTGCAGAGATGTGGGTTGCAGACACATGGATATTTGTCTAGATTTTTTTAAGGTACTTGTTTAAACAGGTTCATGTCTGCGAAAGATCGAATCTAATGGAATGACAAAATCAGCTGAAATTCCCTTCCTTCCGGTACTGTTTCTTTTGGTCTCTTCAATTTCGTAACGCTTCTTTTGGCATAATCTTTGTAGCATTTGATTGAGTTGACATCTTCATATGTGTGTTTACGTTACATATCATTTGTTTCATCAAAAAGTAAAAGAAAAGAGAGATCATTTTGCAACAGGAGGTCAGAGGTTAGGGCATGTTTAGTTGGTTAGGGCATGTTTAGTTACTATCTCCTGTTTTGTTGGCCAAGGCCGTCATCATCACCAGTGAGTTTATCTGTTGAATATAGTTAAGGTTTTCTTTTGGTGTCTATCCTATAAGAGGTTCACTCATCCATTGTTGCTCCTTGCTGGAGACCGCACTACACTCGAACTATTCAGTTGTAGTTGCATGACATAGTCTGCTGGTGTAGGCTTCTACCGATTATAGTCGAGTAACTGACAGCAGCAACTAGATAGGATTTGAGTCGTCACCTCATAGTGCTTGCTACTCACTTTTTTCATAACTAAACATAATTGTGGTGGGAGCACAACTTTGGTGAGTTTAAAACAAATGTGCGATATATGAAGAGAAATCTGGTCAGGTAGTGCTGTTTTAGATCTTATCTTTCTTTATTCTCTTTTAGTATTACATTATATATGGTACGTTTAAAGATCTTATCCCAGGATTCCCACTTTGTATGCGTGATAGAGACTTGTTCTCATCATCCACCACCAACAGTGAGATCTTCTCAATCAAAAGTCAAGAACATGCCCACATTATATAAACTGCATCCTCTCTCTATATATATAACAGCACAAGTTGGGGCAAAAATATCACAAATGTAAATGTGGGATGATGCATTAAAAAACATGATCAACTTTCTTGAGAAAAGTAGTTAGGTTTCTTGTCATGTATTGTTCCCAATCCTGTAGGATGGGATTGGTTTAGTGGCAAAGCAGATTGTGTTGAGTTTAGCCAGGTGTAATCAACTTCATATCAATACAAAGTAGTTAGGTTTCCTGAAACTGAACTTGTTGTGTTACGACTGTTTCTCTTAGCGCGAGTTGGTGTTCGTAGCTGGTAATTTTTTGTGCATGATTGAACCAGCGATTTCTTGCTTAAAGAGTAATTTTGCGGCTGCTGTTTTCTACTTAATAGAGAGTGATTTAGTGGGCTGCTGTTTTCTACTTAATAGAGAGTGATTTAGTGGGATGCATTAATTAGTTGGGAATGCTTTTCTAATTTTCTGGTGTTTATGTAATGATTAAAAGTTCAAACTTCAAAGGAAAAGCGTGATATATATATATCACTTTTGAAACAAAATATATGATGAAATCCATTCTCAAATCCAAGTAGCATGACCTTTCGGATTTTCTTTTAGTGTAGACAAATAAAGCTTAAGTCACAATTATCACTTGGGGTGCAGCCAGGACAGAACATTTTGCAAACCTTTTTCCTTATCAGACTAATCTTGTTCGATCTATTGTTAGACTTCGAAGAAGAATGATTTTATCTTTCATATTCGAACTTAAAATCTAAATTAAAAATAAAAATGTTTTTTATCATTAGACCACAACCAATCTCGTCTCGTTTGGTTTCGAGAGCCTCCTCCTCCTCGTCCTTACTCGTCTTTTGAAAGCCGTCATCTATCAACTCTCAGAAAGAACAATAAACTCATGATTTCAAAAAAAAAATAAGAACAACAAACTCTTCCATCTCAAAATAGAACAGAAAGTTGAGAAATGGCAAAGCGAGACTGAACTGAACTCTAAAAATTACTATATTTAATTCTCAAGAAAGTTTTGAAGAGGTTTTGATGATGTCTTGAAAAATTAGAAAACAATTGTCAAGTTAGGTTAACATCTATCACCAACAAACCTACATGGGAGGCATGCAGGCTCTAATAATACCAGTGGATCCAGTTGCCTAATATGCCTTATTTAATTATACAAATTTGCTTCCAAGTTCTTTCAACTACATGTATTTTTAAATTAATAATTTCGTCCATACTTAACTGACCAAGTAAAGAATAAAGTATTTTTTAATTGGTAATTTTTTTATACACAATAATCAAATCGACAATTTTTAAAAAAAAGATGAGAATATAATGTATCAACGTTAGCTGAAACTGAGTTAAACTCACCTTGCCACCCGTGTTAGTAAGGTTGGTGGACTAATGACCTGCCAACCATGGATCAATCTCAACAAAATACTATAGGAAAAACTCCGTCTCCATCTTCTAGGAGCTAGCCAGCTTAATATAATAGTAATACCAACCTCTAAAACTACTTTTTTTCTGCAAGTAGGGCCCCGAATATTAGTTGCAAGATAATTATCTTTGCAGAAGTTACACCAACCTTATCATTTTTACCGAGCCAATCATTTTTACCATCTCTTTGTCAACTAATGATCAATTGAATTCAATTCAATTCATACTTCATGGATATTAGTAGTAGTAGAAGCAAATTTATAGAACAACTCATGAATGATTAAGTAGTCTTTAGTGCTTTTACTTGAGACCCCATCCATGTAGTTTTAGTGGGAGAGAGAGACATGGGCTTGTCTCATCATTGAAAAAAAAAGAGAGAATATATACATGCCATCATTTCATTTTTATTTTTTTTTGTATATTTTATATTTTTTTCTCGTTAGTATTTTTTCAACTAAAACTAATCTCCTTTGAGTATTGTCTGTGCTCCAAAGAAAGACGACTTTCTCAGTATGATTTGTTTCATTCCCAAAACTCAAACTGAAAAAACTTAATTAAAAGTGAACAAATATTTTATCACTCGATCATAAATAACGTTGGTGTCATCCTTTTAAATTTGATCCCAAAAGCTCATTGCTTTGCCTCTATTTTATTAACAAAAAGTTACATTATTAATGTACCCTTTTTCCCTCCCAATCTAACACCGATCTTTAACTACCTCTCTAGCAATATCTAGCCTACCTTTGCCTCTTCCTCATACGTTAGGGGCAGAGCTTTTGCATTCTTTTCACCATCTTTCCACTAATTCTTGAAAACCTTGAATTAGATTCTTGCAAGAATTGTTCAAGAATTGTTAGCTTTAGGAGTTTAGTACTGATGGGTCTTCCTCCTCAAACTCCAACTCCTCCTCCTCCTCATCTTTACCCTCAAGCACTTCAGTTGAAACTATACCAAGCTTTCATATTTTCAATTCCAATCCTGTTTTCAATCATTCTGTTTCTGTTGTTTTACCTGTTTTATCTCAAGAGGAGGGCTTCCACACTCTCATCCCCTCCACAAGTTCTCCCAAACACTTCAAGTCATGCAGCTACTACATATATCTCCTCAGTAAGACATCTTGCTAATTTCAATACTATCTGTTTGTCACAAGAAACACATGCTTGTCAAAAACACCTAAGTAGAGGGTTCAACGTGTCATTTCTGCTAGAGTAGAGCGACGAAAAATGTAATTTAAATTTAACGTAGTTTGTTTGTCATAATACTTAGAATTTTTAATTACTGGGTTCCTGATCCTTGTTCATTTTCTGGAAAAACCATGATAAATTGTAGATTTGTGAGATTAATTTGAAGGAAGAGGTCAAAGACAAGCTTCCAATTGTCCTATTTGATGAAGATATGAAGACAAGGGATTCTCAGTAAGTTCCCCACCACAATCATTTTTAACTCTTCCAATTAGCAGCAAATTAAAAGCATAAGAATTTGTTATTTATGGTGTTTTATTGAAGAGATTAATTAGCTTATTTATATGTGGTTTACACTTTCTGACAAGGCCAATTCACTGCAAATTGGACTTATTGAAAATTGACCTCTAATATAAAGTTACTATTTGTAAAGATCATAGATTAGGACACTGTTCACAATTGTAACCACATACATATCCATCCCCGTAAAGTCATAGAACTTCTACTGACATTTTTATGCACAGACTCAGACAATTAATGAACTATATACCTGTAAGCCGTACTTTTTGTCTCGCCACTAGATTGATGCCAATTTGGAATCTCCAATTACTTCCACTCCTTTTACTATCTATGGCACATTGGCACTGGAGAAGAAAAGAAAGTAAGATGTACGATTTTCTGATGCCTTTGGAAAAGTACACCGAAATGTTTGGTTGGCTGTCTTTAGAGATTCTTTTTATAGTAGAAAAAGAAAGAGAAAGAAAGAAAGAATGATCAGTCCAACTGATGAAAAGGGCATGAAATGAACAATAAATATTCTCTGGTCTGTGGTCATGGAGGAGAACCTCTAATGCCTTTTTTCCTACCTGGGTCATCATCTTTTTGCCTTTAACAATATTCTTTCTGTGAAAAAATTAACGGTCCACCAAAATCTGTACCTTATATTTGCTGCCCAATTTAAGCTCTCGTTCCGCTGACAAATTGGACGGACTTTCGATCAGATTCTAACAACCTATACATAATTTTTGATGATCAGGATTTAGCTACGTAGTTTTTAGTTCGTGATTAATTAATTAATGGGAATTGATTTTTGGTGTTTTAATTAGCAGATGTTGTGTATGCTTGGGAGAGTTTGAGTTGAAGGAGGAGCTGCTACAAATCCCAAGTTGCAAGCATGTGTTCCATATTGAGTGCATCCATCATTGGCTGCACTCAAACTCAACTTGTCCACTCTGCAGATGTTTTGTGATATTCCCTACCACCACCACCACTAAAACTCTTCTTCCTCTTGACAGCAGTGATGATGATCTTCATCACCACCATCATCATCATCATCATGTGCAGTTGCAGCAAGATCATCACCACTACTACCTTCCATCTCAAGAACAAGAACAAGAACAAGAACTAGAACAAGAACTAGAACAAGAACAGATTGGTGCTGATGCTACTAGGGAGCACATCATTACAATTTCAGTTGGAGGAGGACATGATCCAGTTCCTGTTTGACCACAAATTTTGATTTGCCCATATATATTATATATATTTGCAGTTTTTTGTTTTTGTTTTTTTTTTCTGGGCATTTTGTATGATTTTGAAATAAGGTAGTAGTTAGGAAAACTGTGCTTTCAAATTAAGTTGATAGCATAGAGCAATTTTGTTAGCTAGATGCCTCTTTTCAATTCCCTTAGCAAATCTTTGTGATGGGTTTTTGATAAAAAAAAACGCTTGATAAAAAAAAAGGAACAAATCTTGTCTGAGCCCGGGTTCGAACCGGGGACCTTTAGTGTGTGAGACTAACGTGATAACCAACTACACCACCCAGACTTGACTGATATTATCTGCCAAACATTATATAAGATAACAAATATTTTGTTTTGCTTTGTCTTATTATATTATTTACTACCGGAAGACATTAGGAGATGCCAGGTAAAATATGCAAGAAAGCAAAGCCGCAAGAACAATTGTCTTGATGGGCATTTTCCCTTCATCACTTCTCAAGGCCATGGCTTCATAAATTGGCCAACAATTCACCACACCAAAACCTGCAATGCACATCTGCAGAAACAGCCCATCTAAAACCGAATTGTTGCCTCTGAAAATGTACCAAATCCCCAGGACAAAGGAGACCAAGTTGATCATGGCCACCAACGTTAGCATCACGAACATGGGCGAATGTACACCAAACTCAAACATTCCTTGCTCGTATCTTCTTCTTTGTTCATCATCAACCACTTTGCTCGTCACGTAAAACCCAGAAGCTGAAATGCCTGAAATCTTGAGCAAGAACTCTACGGAACCGAATAAGTAACAAGTTAAACCCCTAACGAGCCAAAATCGCTGGTCATTCCACCACTTCTTGATTGTTCCACCTACTAACATAAACTCTACATAATCTTGTACGTAGGCTCCCAGGAAAAGAAACACATACAAGAAAAACCATGCTTCTGAGACCTGCAGTAACACAGTTTTTAATTCTAACGGAAAAAAGAGGAGAGAGAAAGGTTTGTCTATTAAATGAAACTGGTGTAGGTAAGAACGAGTGTTTAAGAGTTACGACATCATTAAAACTCTATTGAAAAATGAAACCTATCAGCATACATAACTCTTCCATTTTTTAAACTATCCCAAAATTTAGTTCAGATAGCATCATCATATTTAAAATGAGCCTATGAGCATAAGAATGTACCTTCGGGAAGATGCAAACTCTGTTGAGAAGAGCTAGCTGGGGAACGAGAGCATACACGGTGGCAGGAACTAACCAGCTGGACCAAAATGCTAAATTTGTATAACAAAGACCCATCAAAGGGCCGAGAGCTTTGATACCAAATACAACGGGGCTATATCTGGAGAAGAAAACTTCAAGAAGCCCTATTGACCATCTCTTCTGTTGATCCAACACATCAACCAAGTTGATTGGGGTATCTCCATGAAATGCTGCCCGTTTAGGACGGCAGAATACTGATTTCCAACCCTCAGTATGCAGCTGAAACCCTGTCAAGTAGTCCTCGACCAACGAGCCATATCTAAATCCAATCTGCATAGTTTCAGACTAATAATTCCATAAGCATGAATACCATAAACTTTAGGATTCAAGATTGGATATGGACTAGGAATCACCTACCTTATAGCCCCAGCTGGTGTAATTGCTCTCATAGCTACAATTTGCAACTTGATGTGTAAAATCTGAACTTGACAAGGGGCGGACAGGTTTGTCCACCGCATGATTTGGGTCAAGTTTAGGGTTCTCTGGCGACATTGGAGTTGATGGACCTCCAAAGAGAGCTCGTCGACGGAAGAAGCATCCGGTTCCCAAATAGAATGGACCCATTAGCCCATCAGCACCATGCATCTGATAAAGACGTTTATGTTCTCCAGCATAGATGTCATCTTTATTCATTCCAGGAAAGAGTTGAGGAAACAGTATGAATGCTAATGTGGACTGAATTTTTGGGTCGCACATGTAACACAATGCGCGGAGCGGAGTTTCGGGATCATTGGAGTAGCAGTCACAATCTAGAGTCAGGATTATTGGTGCATTGGTCATTGTAGCCGATACTCGCAGCTTCAAACAGAGAATTAAAACCGATATGAAATTGAAGCATTCGTAAAACCTTGTGAACTAGCAACAAGAGTGTGGAAAAGCATACCAAAACATTTAGAGCACCGGCCTTAAAGTGGTGAGGACATGTCTTGCTTTTCTCTCTAGAAATGTAAATGAGGTTTGGCATGGAATGGGTAGTGATGTCCTTGTCCTCCCCAGAATCTAACAAAACCTGCTCACATATAAGTAATCGTTAATTTCTGAGAAAAGTGAACCATATTTAACCAAAATCCTCACAAAAGATTAGCAATTGGCCGAACCTGAATGACACTAGGATGTTCTTGTAGGGTGAATTCATCATTCCATTTGTTGAAAATCTTGCGCTCTTGATCTCCGCTGATGAATTGATCATCAATTTCCCCTCTTTGGAGAACATGGTCTACCTTATCCTTCATGCTTTCGTACATCATCTGTTTGTACAAAGAATTAGCAAGACAAAGCATCGAACTTTTTTGCAAAAAAAACACTGCTTGATAATGATAAGCTAATTACAGCAGCAAAATTATTTAGTCAACTATAGACATTCTTAATCATTACCTTAATTCGCAGTGTCTGATCAGACGACGAGGTGATCATCAAACCATCTTTTGATTGAAAAAATGCCTCTGGATTCCTGTCTAGGAGGTTGTTCTCCTTGCAGAAAGGCAGCCAATGTATAGCAAATTTGGCAGCCTCCATTAAAGCAAACAGAGTCAAGACAGAGCCTCCATCATCAGAGACATAGACGGATAGTTTCTCCCTCGGATAATCATAAGCCATTACTGATAAAACAGTGTTGACTACTCTGATGGGGGGTTCCATGAATGGATCAGCAGTGCATATAAAAATGTCCAGAGCTGGAAAATCATCCCTTTTGATGGTTTTTTCCAGATTTTCTGGGAATTCTTGGCGATAAACAGGGTAAATGCGCATAGCTTGTGCAGAGACCCACAAGAAGGCAAGAACAAGGTCGGAGATTAACAGGGTAACTCTTACAGAGAATAAGGACAACAGGGTTGTGGAGTTAAGGATGTTTTTGGTATGGTAGTAAGAAAGAGATAGAATAGCAAAACTGTAAACCGCCGCAAATAGGCGGTTGGAGGCTGTTTGGGGCACAGCTTCATCCCTGTTGAGAGGAGAGGACTCCATGGGTGGTTTGAGTGATGCAGCAGCTGGAGTAAATTGTTCATATGTAACCTCACTCTTCGAGTTTTAGCTTTGCACAAATCAAAGTTCTTCTCCTTTTTTTCTGAGATGTGAGCAACAACTTGAAAAACTTGTGTTGGTTACATAAAATCCAGTCGCCGCGGCGAAATGGTAAAACCAAAGGTAGCTAAACTGAAAAACATGCAAGAAACAACTCATTGAGACAAAATGACAAACAGGTTGCTCGCACAAAACGCCTAAAAAAAAAAATGTAGAAGAGTGAGCCGTGTGCAGCTGTGGGTTGCCGAGACTGGAGTGAGTCTCTACGTGGGGTTATTCGAAGTTTGCAAATGGCGGTTAGTATGTTCTTAACGAGATAATGATATTTTTTGCTCTTTTATTTAATTTTTGTATTGATTTAGCCCCTTTATTTTATTTTCGGTTAGATTTAACTCCCGAACTATTTCTTTTCACCCCTCCATTTTACAGCAAAAAATAAATCACCCTTTTTATATTTCAGTTGGGGAAAAAACACAAATAAAAACATTTCTATGTTAAGGTGTGTGAACTAATCACATTGGAAAGATATTGTTTATTAATTACTTCTAAAAGTTTTATAGTATTTCTTTTCTTTTTGTTACAAGGAATTTGAACTCATTAGAGACTTTTTAAAGTTCAAAATTTTAAAATTCACGTATTATGAATCCAACAGATAATTTATCTTATAGAAAGGGCATGCGTGCATTAGTTGTGCTAGAGCTTCTTGTGCCACATTCCTAAACTAGTTATGCATAAAAACAAGTGATGATGCGACATAAAACCCAGCTGCGAGAAGTGACGCAAGAAGTGTGGTCTTGATAGGCATTCTCCCATTGTCACTTCTCAAGGCAATGGCTTCATAAATTGGCCAGCAATTCACCACACCAAAACCTGCAATCAAAATCTGGACAAACATTCCCTCCAAATTGTTACCTCCGACCAAGA
This sequence comes from Viola pubescens var. scabriuscula, assembly GCA_002752925.1. Classification (NCBI taxonomy): domain Eukaryota; kingdom Viridiplantae; phylum Streptophyta; class Magnoliopsida; order Malpighiales; family Violaceae; genus Viola; species Viola pubescens. The sequence continues at coordinate 1,829 of NBIL01078558.1, read as the reverse complement.
TTTGCACGATTAAGCCATGGACCAACGAGACTAGGTTAATGATTGCTGCCAAGGTTAGGACCACGAACATGGGCGAATGTACACCAAAATGGAATATCCCTTGCTCGTATCTCTTACTTTGTTTATCGTCAAGTGCTTTGATCGTGACATTAAACCCGAATGTCGAAAACCCCATCGATTTGAGGAAGAACTCCATCGAACCAAACAAGTGACAAGTTAGTCCTCTCAAGTGCCACATCCGTTGATCGTTCCACCATTGCTTGAATGTTCCACCATCCAAGTTAAATTCTAGAAAATCTTGTCCGTAAGCTCCGACGAAAAGAAACACGTACAAGAAAAACCACGGCGAAGAAGCCTGCGACATTACGAAATCTTATTATGATCCCAGGGCATACTAAACACAGTCATTTTTATGATAAAATTTATACTTGGTTACCGCGTAATTTGTACCTTTGGGAAAATGGAAAGGTTGTGGAGAAGGGCAAATTGGGGAATGAAGGCATAAGTGGAGATTGGTATAATCCAAAAGGCCCAGAATGCACAATATCCATAAAATAAGCCCATCAAAGGACCCATGGCTTTGACCCCAAAAGTGAGTGGGTTATATCTTGAAAAGCCCACCGCTAAGTGTCCAACATTCCATCGTTTATGTTGATTCAATACGTCAACCAAGGCGATCGGGGCATCGCCATGAAATGCATTCCTATCTGGAGAACAAAACAAAGACCTCCACCCCTCACATTGCATCCGGTATCCTGTGTAGTAGTCCTCAACCAACGTTCCGTACCTGTATCCAATCTGTCGATTTCGAAACCATCATCTAATTCAGTGCGCTACTTTCTATAAAGTAATAAATGGTTAGGTATCGAATTTGAGTCCACGTGATAGAAGCAGAAGAAGAAGATGGCTAACCTTGGATCCCCAATCTGTATTGATCTCGTAACTGCAGCTTGCAACATGTTGTGCCAGTTCTAGAACTGGCTTGGAGTGGATGGGCTTCTCCACCACATGATTTCGGCCTACTTCAGGGATTCGTGGTTCGACTAAACTTGATGGGCCTCCGAAGAAAGCTCGACGACGAAAAAAGCATGCAGTTCCGACATTATCAGGGCCCATTAACCCATCAAGGCCCAGTGGTGGGATAGTAAATATACTTCTATAGGCACTAGCATAGATGTCATCTTTGTTAAGTGCTGGATAAATTTGTGGGAACTGAACATATGCTATGCTGGGCCCAATTGCTGGATCGCAAAAGTAACATAATACTCGAGTAGGTGTTTTTGGATCGTTAGAATAGAAGTCACAATCTAAGGTCAGGATTATTTGTCCATTCGTCATCGCACCGGATACTCTTAGCTGCACCATCAACGTCATAAATGCCACAAATTTACAAGAAAATGAAATAAATTCGGTACCTATATTCAATTGTATTCACTAGTTTGTAATAATTTGGTGTTTTTCGCATGCGTTACACGTAAATGAATAAAAATATGACAGACATATTTAAAAAATACTCAATTAAAACAAATTAACTACTACGTGTATTAAACTAACACAAACTAATATACAAACAGTAAATCTACACACAAAAAATCGAAGTAACAAAAAGAAATTATTATTTGCAATTAGAAAACATGAAAATATTTGCGTGTGAAAAGTGAAATGAAAGTAGGAGTAGGTAGGATTGCTTACCAAAGTATTAAGAGCGCCAGCTTTAAATTGGTGGGAGAAGTTTCTGCTTTTCTCTCTAGAAACATAGATGAGGTTTGGCATCAAATGTCCGGTAATGTCTTTATCCTTGCTTGTATCTAGCAATACCTATATATTTT
>NBIL01078554.1:0-32251 GCA_002752925.1 Viola pubescens var. scabriuscula | reverse complement strand
ATTATATATATATATATATATATATATAGTTATGTGGAAATCAAGAATCTAATCATGAAAATATGCTTCTTGTTAGTAACAATTAGCATTATGAAGTAACAATGATGGGGATGGGGATGGGGATGCGGCACATTCCAAATCAAAGTGCTCTTTTTACTTGATTAAAAAACCAAAGTGTACAAAAAAAACATGCTTTCTCACCCCATGGCTGTCGTCACCACAGAATTCCCCAATATATATATACTCTATCGGTGTATGCACTCTCATTATGGTGTTCAAGAATATAGATTAAAAACATTAAAAAAAAAACTAATTAATAAAGAAATATCCTATCATGTGTTTGTGTTTAAACCAATAGCGATAATTAATTGGTATAAAACCATCTATAGTCAAAGTGCACTTAACCTATAGTATAGATACATATATACACGAAATTAATTATGGGTAGACCTATCCACTAGTGTCTTGCCCCATCACCAACCAACCTATTTTAACAACTTTTTTTTTTTATCAAAACTATTCAGTTATCTTTCTAATCATCGCATTAAGTGTCGATTAAGTTAAAGGGAAGAAAAGGAAAGAAAAATTATCCGCAATATGTTCATAAGTTGTTGGTAACGTAACTCCTTCTACCTTCTTCCACTTTTTGAGCATGGGCCATGGCCGAAAGTGAAATAGACCAAACTAATGAAAGAAACAAATTATCCACACCCTAAACCAAAAGGAGAAAGAAAAGATTACAAAAGCTAAACGCATTCAAAACATTAAACATACCTATGATAATGAATGTGATTGAACAAAAAGAAAACTATGATTAATGCTAATAATATACTAATACTCCTATTATTATTTAATGTGCATTGGTATAGTAGTAGTTGAGAGGGATTTCAATAAATTATTGACATAGGAAAAAAAAATGAAAATGCTCATAATTTTGGACCTTGATCCAACTTAAATAACATTGGGAAAATGCTCGATTCAGAAGTAGCCACCACCAAATTAAATCACCACCTCTATTTCCAACGCACCAATATTCCCAAGCTTTCACTACTCAAAGACACCTTAAGCCTTAAACCATACTCCTAATTTAATACTCTATTCGACTCATCTCCCTTAAAGTCCGTGAAAGTTAAGAAAGTTAAGAACACATTAAGCACGGTCTACCTAAAACTATCACAAAAGACAATATTAAACTTGTAATTTATCGTTATTTCTTTTAAGAAATGGTTTGTCATTTTTAAAATTCCGACCAACTAAATTACAACAGTCATATAAAAAAAATGAATAATTAATTTGGCCATCTTTTTTTCCTCTTAAAACAACTCCTAAAAAGATACGGAAAGAAAGAAAGAAAAAGGAGGAGGAGAAAAAACAGTGAGAATAAGGAGTCAAATGAAGTTGGCGAAAAGCAAGACCGTCGGGTCCAAGTAGAAGGGACACGTTTCTTCCCCCACTAAAACAGAACAATCCAATCGGAATGAAGCGTAATAAATTGGAACAATTTCTACGGATTCTTTCGTTAAAAAATACTCAATTTTTATATCTAAATTTCACAATAACAAACACAACTAATGAAATAATTAGGGAAAGATTAGGGAGATGTAGCTCTTAATGCTACTATAAACAATGGCTTCAAATCTTTGTTATTATTCATTTATCATAAATCATCATTAGTTTCTTTTGTCTTTTTGAAAAAAAAATGTACAAATGAAAAGCGAAAACCTTTACATCTAATTCAAACAATAAAATAATTGTTGACTAATTTTTTTTTTTATCGAAATTATCTAATAATTCGACTACTATATTAAATGTGGCATAATCCTTAAAAACAGTAAAAATAATTAAAATATCATTTATATAGAAACATTCTTATCGTATACTTAATTGTCATTAATTAATTAATTTACATCAAGACATGCAGTACAGTAGTGCTCTAGCTAGGCCCCAAGCTAGGTAGCTAGCTACTAGTATATCAGATGAGAACTAATGAATGCACCGCACCGCACCGCACCTGTATCGGCTATATATAGCTTAAACTCTACGGGACCAACCCAAGCAAGAAGAACACATGATCATAATAATAATAACCGGAAAAGTAGAGTGTAGTGTAGGACGTGAGCAGTGGCAGTGCCCACTCTTTGGCTGTACGTACTTGACTATTTGAGCATGACTTAAATATCACGTAGATGAGAATTTTGTAAGATTTAATTATATTTGAAGCATTTCTTTTTTCAATTAGTCATTAATTCAAATCTCACACACGACACGGGGTGTGGAGATGCTGCGAATGAGTAGAAAAATAAGAACCAAAAATGATACTCCATGGAGTTCTGATGGACGGTCAGTTGGGGAACAGCCGTTTTAATCTAGGAGTATAGGAGATGATGATGTAACTAAATGAAACAGAAAAAAAGTAGGTAGGAGTAGATGATAGCGTAAGCGTACCGTTAGCGAGATCAAGGAGGAAATCCGCAGGATTCATGGGGAAAGATGGGGAGAATCCAACCGACTCAAAGTAGCCCATCGCCTCACTCCCTTTCCCAACATACAAGCACCTCCCTTCGCTCAGCACCAGCACCGACTCAAACATCTGGTACACCCTGCTCGACGGCTGGTGCATCGACGTCACCACTGTCTTCCCTTTCTTCGCCAGCCTCCCCAGCGTCTGCATCAGCCTGTGCGCCGCCGTCGAGTCCAGCCCCGACGTCGGCTCGTCCAGGATCAGCAGGCTAGGGTTTATCAGCATCTCGTGCGCAATGCTCACCCTCTTCCGCTCCCCTCCCGACACCCCTCGCACGAAGCTGTTGCCGATGATTGTGTTCTCGCATTTTGTGAGCCCCAGCTCGGAGATGACGGAGTCGGCCACGGCTCCCTTCTCCGCTCTGGAGAGCGAGTTTGGGAGGCGGAGGAGGGAGCAGAAGAGCAAGGTTTCTCGGACGGTGAGGTGCGGGTAGAGAATGTCGTCTTGGGTAACGAATCCCGTGAGTTTCGCGATCTGTTTTGTTGGTTTGTTGTTGTTGGCGAGGATTGTTCCGGTGAATCCGTGTGCTTGGTGTAGTCTGCCAGCTAGGGCATTGAGGAGCGTTGATTTGCCACTCCCTGATGGCCCCAGGATGGCCATGATTTCGCCCGGGGAAGCCATGCCGGTGATGCCGCTAAGGATCGTACGCTCCTCGGCCTGATCAATTGCATGACGGTGGTGCTGATGATGGTGATGATGAGGACATAGCATCCGCCTGATGTTCAGGTAATTGCTGCTGCTGCTTTTCCTCTTGTTCTGGATTTTAACTCTGTACCCGACGTCCATGAACTGCATCAAATTAATAACACACAGGGTATATTATTGGTCAAACCATAATTACTTTGTAGTAGTGTTTGTTGACTTGAGAGTACCAGTATTTCTAGTTTCATTTTATGTTTATACTAATTGATTGTAGTGTTGAAAATAAAGTGAAAAGTAACCTTGAGAGTGATGGGATAGCAAGAAGAGAGCATTAAAGAAGGGAGGTGATCTCGAGAGGCAGAGCGAGAGCAGGGGATAGGGATAGGGATTGGGATTGGGATTGGGATTGGGATGGATTTATTATCATAATTACTATTATTATTATTATTGGGATGATGATCATCTGAGTCTTGTCTCTGGGATGAGAGGTGATCTGATGATGTTGCTGCAACTCCACAATTAATGGGATGATGATGAGTTGGATGAGTTTCATGAGTTGCTTCTGATGACAATACTAAATTACCACCACCCGTAACAGTAACAGTAACAGAGGAAGAAGAAGTTGGCATAGTCTCTTTCTTTCTTTCTTTTTCTGGTTGGGGCTGAGCTGATCAATAGGAGCCAAGACAAGGCAAGACAAGGCAAGACAAAGGTAGGTATGATATGATGATGGATGGAAAAAATGAAGAAGGCAGAAGAGAACAGAAGAAGGAGACAAATTAATTTAAAGAGAAAAGATAGGAATAAAGAAGATGATGGTAGGAATGGAACATATATGTATAAGTGATGAGTGAAAGAGGAAAGTGGAGGGGGGGAGGGATATATATATATGTTGCAGAATGGAAGAAGATGGGTGCCACGTCGTCAAAGTGAAACGCCTACAGTTACAGAAGTGTGAGTACTCCTGCTACGTGGAAGATGGAGACTACCCAGTTGGCAGCTGTTCATCAAATTAAAAGTGCTGCTGCTGACCCAAGCAATACAATACCTTCTCTTCCTTTATGTATGCCTCCTCTAGTCCTCTTGATGGCTTTTATGGAGTTATGGGGAGAGAGAGATCTATGCATTCATCATTAAAAAAGGGAGTGTACTCCAGTAGTGAGTGCGCCAATTATTACGTCACCTCTTCAGATGCCTTCCTCCCTTTCCCTTTCCTTATCATTAATTCCCATCACTTCTTCTCACTTCTCTATATTCTCGTATTATCATATTCGTTCCATCTCCACGCTATATGATTATAGCTTCTTAAATGTCGCAATTTTAACATCTCTATGATTAAAAAATCAACAAAAAGATAATTTTCATAATATTTTATATTTTTTTACCATTTATTTCTGAATTTCTTACTGGACTCAGCCGGTTATGCATTGACAATTTGACATAATCGGTTTATGGGTTGACCAGTTTCTTCTCATCAGTATGCATTTCTGGTCAGTTAGTCTAGACCAAACCGCATGGCCCTTGGGGTCACTGGTTTGCTTTACATTACTCTTTAAATTTTGTTTTAGTTTTGCACGATGCACAAGCGCACACAATTAACGAAGCCAAAACGAAAAATAATAGAAATTTAATATGTATACAATAAGTTAAATATTTATTTTTATTTGTGAGACGCTGAGAAAGTTGGGAGAAAAACCTGTCCCGACGTGGCGTTGTATAGAAAAAGATAAATGTCATGCTTTTAATTTTAAAGATAGTATAGTTTGATCCATACTAATTATTTACAGATTTATAATGTTTTTGTCATTAATTTGTTGAAGTTTCCGATTGTTGGCCTACAATATCAGTAAAGTCATCTAAATAATAAATAGATTTTGGGCTTGAAGAGCTGGGGAGAGCTAGCTAGATAGATGGCAATTTATACTTCCCTTCGCGATTTTCGCTGTGATCTTCTTAGAACCTGAAAGAGAGAAAGAGTCAAAATACAAACTACAAAATCAAACAGAAGTAGCAGAACACAAACTTAAATTTCATGGGCACACCACAGCACAGCAAAGCATAGAACCCTAAACCCAAAGGTGTACAGCAGAAAACAACAATACCCAAATTCTCATTTAGCCAAATCAGTATATAACTTTTGATTTTAAAGGAATCACAAGGACTGAAGGAGTTTATTGGTTGTTAATTCGTTATTTCAGACTCGAATCAACCCATTTTAAAACTTTTAAACATTCATTTATCAAGACAACTAGTTTGCTCAAGAATTTACTCTCCAGTCTCCACTAAATCTTTTCTTCCACCATAAGATCTAATAAGGCACCAATGAGACATCTAGAGGAGTTGCCTCTTCCTTATTGCATATTTTCACTAATTTACTTAAGAACAACGGGTGCCATACAGAGCAAGATATCAAACAATGATACAATCACAAAAAATTCACACCAGAGAATCTGAAACAAAAGAAGAAAACTCATGAAATAACACAGCAAGTTCTCTATCCTGCTCGTCGCTTCACCATGACTAGAAATCTTTTATGACAGAAGTAGCAAGTAAAGCTTACAGGTTTATCATTTGCATCGACAACTTCTGACATGGATGCATACGACAAACTTGTTTGCTCCTTCCTTCCCTTTGCTGCACCCAAAAAATCCAGTTAATAACAACTGCATGAAGGTGGAATTTCAGGCCAATACAGAAATTGCCACAATGCAACATAAAAAAGTATCAGACACATGTTCTAGAGAACTTGGACACACCACCATCAAGAACTTGAATCAGTAAATTACAACACAAGTATTAAAACTTCAGAAGCTCCACTTAAACTAGCTCCCTAGCAGAGAAATAACATCATTTAATGTGTACCATGTCCCATTATGGAAGCCAAAATTACTGACAATCAATAATCAGGAATCTATCATAGGACACCAAAGGGCTTAGACCAAACCATGTCTTCAATACAAAGATGTAAAAAAAAAACAACATGCTTCTCATTTTCTACAATCAAGAACACAGCAATTAACACGGGAAAGTCATGCAAAACACAGGCCCCGGTAGACATAAACCTAAATAAATGAATTACTGTAAACTTTCTTACACTGAATATACAAAAATACTTTCCAAACATTTTGAGTACAATTTTAAAACCCAATGTCCTGAGAAGAAAGTTGTTATTACATTCATAATCGAGGAAACACAAATTCACAAATCATTTACTTCAGATGACTTGTCATGTTGGATAATGCAATGCTCCAAGAACTAGAAAAAGGGGAAAATGATGGATTTGAAGAAGTATAATCCTGAACTACTTGCAGCTCCTAAGCTAGTGAACAAAATATAAAGTCGTCAAAATAAGAGCCATTCAAGTTCAAGCAAAAAATATGCAGCTAATTGAACTTTTACCAGGAACACCGCTCTTGTTTGCTAAGCGCTTTGGCTGTTTGGTGGTGCCATCTCTAAATGCATTAAGCTCTTTAGAATGTGAAGAGTGGCCAATAGGATCACTGCGAAATGCAACGGGTAGCGCATCATTAGCATAATGCAGATGAATGATATGTTAAGAAATGAAGACTCAAATTAATAAAGAGCATGAATTGTGGATTAATTACATCACATTAACAATGTTCAGTGATAGCAACCTGTCCGATTGATATTTCCACTCAGGTAAGAAGACTAAATTAAAAGAAGATGGTGAAAAAAAATATTCTAAATGCACTATGGAAAGCAAAGACCCTAGGCTTCATTGCACACCAAAAACAATCACTTCGAGTGGGGTATGAGGTTTGAGTCACTTCTGGTATAAGCTTTGGAAAAAGCTCGAAACTCATTTTCAATTAAGCAGAACTCACCATCCTCAACCTGATGATCAAACAGAAGCTGCAAACGAGATCTGTGAAGTCTTTTGAGGACCTTGGTTAAGATCATCAGGGATTGGGATATCATGTTGCAACAAACCTAAGTTGCAATAAGTCTACTGACCGGGGTAGCATGCAGTCCTTTTTTAAGTTGTTTGTTGCCAGAGTACAATGAGTAACATTGGATGTGAACTTCCTTCCTATTGAGAAGAACTGTAGTGTGGGGTTCAGAAAAGGGCTAAGCAAATAAGGAAGTTGCACAAGCACATCCAAGAGAAAATTGCTAAGCAAACTGAGACATCGCTCAAGCTAATATGCATTATTAGTTGCTTAGTTCAGAGATCTGATTTGGTGCCTTTCGGAATGGGAGAGGAATGCAGCATAATTCCAATAACTATGATATGCTAACCAGAAAATAGCATGAATAAGTGAAAATAGCATCCTTTGCAATGACTGTACAGATGAACCATGAGAAGAAAAATTACGCACCAAAGACTTGAATGGAAGACATTGGAATCCTTTGAAGAAATATTCTCCTGATAATGCAAAATTCAACGATGTTCAGCACACGATGTAGCAGAAACGTAGTATAAGAAGCACGGAAACAAAAACAGCTTTCTCAAATGCATAAATCTATTTCGAGCCTGCAGTCAAGATCAAAGGATGAAAGAATACAAATAAGAATCAAAGACTTAGATTTAAGTGAATCTTCAATCACATGGTGGGGATGTTGCCACTTGTGAATTAATTCTCATACAACAAGGAGTACTATCTAATTTGAAAGTATAAACCCTGTAATATAACTAACTATTGTGGAATCCTCTCCCTTATCCTCGTCATGGAGAATACAACCCCCCTGAGCACTTCAAAACAGACTTGAAACGGTCCACATTGTTATGAATAAGGGTCCATGATATTCTGCTTTTACCTTTTCCGCCTGAGAACTTTCACTAATAGTCTCCCAACCCACACTATCCAGGCAGAATAGTTCAACTTCACCACTATCATAAGAGATCTGCCACAAAAACATTAATTCAAAATGCTGCATTACAATAATTAGGCAAAGTGGAGAGAAAAAAGGGGACAGCTAGCCAGTGATGGTAAAATTCTAGACGTACACAGACAAGTTTAACAAGAATATGTAGCATTATATATCAACATGGCCAAGATAATAAACGATCTAATCCTCCACTCATACCCCAAACTAACTGTTTTGTGATGTTTTAGTAACCAGAGTGTTAGATGCAAAATCAGCTCCAAACATGTGCATCAAAACAGTTAACTCCAAGGAAAACACAAATAACACACACAGCAAGCCCTACACATGAAAAACATTAGCCGCAAACGGCAAACCTCATGAACATGTAATGAAAAAACAATCATGCAAACAACAGCAAAATCAAAAGGGAACAAGGAGACAGTGAAAAGGTAAAATGGTTGTACAAAAGAACAAGCAAAGATGAACTAAATACTTTGGATAAAAGCAATCATGCCTAGAACTAGAAGCTGTTATCAAGTCTAACATCTAGATAAACAAAGAAATTATGTTTGCCAGTAGACAGTATCTGTGTCGCACAAGTAGGGTGTGGCTGAAAGTAGAAGTTTTTTTCCTATAAAATATGTTGTTCTCCATAAGTTAAGTTAGACGCCGATGCATTAGCTTATGTGGAAAAGGTCTCAGCAGTTACATTGTGTGGTTCATTTACAGCCATGACAAGGAAATAGAAGGATTCAGACTTCAGAGTGTACTTACTTACCTCATGCATCTTGCTGTCCGAATTAAAACCAACCACTGTACCTGAATAAAAGCTAACAAAGGAAAACTATTAGTTCTTAGACTCCAGCAGGATGTCTCAGAAAGATTGATCCGTAATATAAGGGTCGAAGAATGTCTTCCTCAACTAAAAGTTCTTACCAATTATCAACTGGGGATAATACTTTGATCTTCTTTCCAATAATCACTTCGCTCTCAAGACTGCATTGCTATATGGTGCAAAGATAAATAGAGTTAAGATACTAAAATGCTGAACATATCTGTCACTTCTCTGTCAACAATTTTGCTCAAGGTTTTTTCCTAGAATTTTCTACAGTAAGCTTCTGTAGAAGAAAAGAAAGAAAGATGAGGCTACATTTATGGTCTATAGGCTATTTGGTATAAGGCACCATGACAATTAGTTTGATTCTTGGGATCAGAAATTACACAATTAATTGATTGTTTGATGTTATCAATTTATACAACTTGTGTAGTGTTAGCTCACCCCATTTTACTATTACAAACTGATAGAGAAACTCTCAAATTAGTATACAACTTGTGTACTGTTAGCTGAAACAAAATTAGAAACCTTCATAAGCACAGAACATGTAGTACGTAAACATTAATTAGACTGATTTTTTTGTTAGTTGTTTGCTTAAGCATTTCTCCCCTTACAAAAGCTCTGGTGATGACCGTCCTTTCAAATCTTCTGTGGTAGATATGGCATGCGTATTTAGATGGAATCTAACATTATAAAGTATTCCTCACAATTTTGTGTCAAATTAAAGATAGGCGCAATGCCAACCTACTCAAATGGTGAGACGCCCAGCAAACATAAAAAATGTATAATTTGGAGGTCTACACAGATAGAGAGCTTATTGCAAGCCTACCTTCAAACTGCACATATCTTTATGTTTGGCTCCAGAATGCTGAGAAGATTTCGCAGAAATACCACGCCTTGCCCCAATACTGCCACTCAAAGAAAGAATGCTTCTTTCTGTATTCAGGATTGAAACTTGGAATTCACTCAGAGATGACTTCATAGTTGCCGAATCATGAGATGAAGCGAGTATTTCTTTATCTGAATTGGGTTTAGAACATTTATATGCATAATTTTCGCACGCCTCAGTAGCAGAATGCTCATTGTTCAAGGCTGCTGATTCAGAAGCAATTAGCGGAAAAGCCCGTTTTCGACTGCATCTACTGATTTCTTGACTTAAATGCTTTTGCATCTCTGATGTACCGATTGCTAGCAGACCAACAAGCTCATGAGATGCATAGTTCAGCGTATTGCACATAATGAGAAGACAATATGCTATCATTCTCATACTTACCACATTTTGGGAGAGTGCTGGCAGGCTACAAGAAAAGGAGAATAAATTCATGTAAGTGATCAATTGATCAACAAGTGAGGCAAGAAAATGCATCATAAGAAATATACCATTGAGGTGCGAGATTTAAGAATATTAACAACTCCCTTGGCAAAACTTTTATCCACAGGGTACTGAGTAGGACATTTCAAATTAGCCTGCAAACAACAAAGAAATTAGAGAATGCTATAGGTCACGAGCAGAGACTTCAGACTTGAGAACAAACCTCATCACACTTTATAAGAGAGACCCTATACAACGATGATGGCAATAGAATCACCCCAGGGGGACGTGATGAAGAAATGAGATTGTGACTTAGTGTGTTCACTATACAGATCCCAATATCTGACAGAATTTTCAGCTTCTGCATTTCAGTTATATTCTTGTATCAATAATAAGCATACTATAAATAAAAAGAAAGAACATGGAAAAATTTCAGAGGAACAATACTAACAGGACTTCCCTGGGCATCAACGTTATCTTCAGCTTTCTTAATAGCATGAAAGGTACTAAGCAAGTATGATGCAGCATCGTTAGCAAGATTGGGTTCACTATTGGCATCATAGACGTTTAGTAATGCTTTTAGGGTATAAAATATTGGGCTGCAAAAGGAAACATTGCACATTAAGTTACCATGAATAAAAAGACAAGTACCAGGTCATCCCCACTACAAAGGATTTAGGTTCATATACACACCTACAAAACGCAGCATAAACTTGTTCATCCTGACAGTCACTGGATGGAAAGTGAGAATCATGAGCAAGAATATGGATTAAGAATGCAAGCATATTTGCAGGATAATCTGTAACTGATGCTCCTTGTACTGCAGATGTTTGATGAATTCGACCTTCTCTAGAGCATGCCTTGATAAATTCCTCCATGTATATGAATGACTAAAATGAATAGTATCAGAATGTCTCAACATCAAAAATATATAGTTAAGTAATAACAATTGATACTATAAAAAAGTGATAACAACAAAGATGAAGGACAATTACATACTGGATCCTGCAGATCCTTGCTGCAATCAGAAGTACCCAGTGCAAAAGCGCAAGCATATCGACCAGGTATGGCACATGCTCTCAACAATTTGCGTACTTTATCAAGGAATGATCTCCTAACAAAAGAAGACGAATCCTGGAATTTGACACAAATAAACTAAACCGATCAAAAAGACGACTGAAGGCCAGTAAGTCACAATTTGAACTCCACAGTGAGTAACCACAATGGCACTGTGGTTCTGACTTCCTTTAGAAGAATAATCAAGAGTCAACTGTCACGCTTGAAAGGGGAAAAAATTAGGAGACCCTACTATACTGAATTGGATTTTATTTTTTTATAAGAAAAAGAAAAGAAAACTAGCTTAATTACCATCAATTTAGTTTATCCTAAATCATCATAAGTCTAGCTTAATGATACCTCATCATTATTAAACTACAAAAAGAAAATACTCTGCAAATGGTTACCTAAGTGTTATATTATGATTTCCTTAAATACTACTTTAAAAGAAAGGATACAAGTAACTAAAGCATGATTGTAGTTCTATTTTAAAAGATTAGCATGTTGGCATAAGAAACCCACATACGTAACAAAGCTATGTTGACTTCGTACAAAGATAATATCACCTATTTTATGTATCAGGTTGCATGTATGGTTAGCAACACCGCGGAAAGGATTGGATGCTTTTTAAATAGTTCTGCAACCCAACCTTACAATATAAAAACACAAAAACAATTGCATGGGCCATGAAGCAATTTGGTTGTGAAGCAGCTCTGTAGTGATCCCTCATTCTATTATCTTTTAATTACATCAATATCCCTCAGGATAGATAATCCACGGAGCACTCACGAAAATGACGTTTTATTTTATCATCTCATCAGGAACCTCATCCCAAGTATTTTACAGTACAAATACTTTTTATCATTGTAAAGCCTAATGCCTCCAATTCCCCAAACAGCCGCTAGCTTCTTGACAGGAAAGAAAAATAATAGCAAGAAGTACCTTTAGCAGATGTAGTTAAGTGGGTATAACAAGGAGGTGGGACCAAGGGTTATTTTGACTGTAGCCCTCAGATGAATTATATGAGTTGATTTTGTACATATGTAAAATCCACAGGTACAATACATACCTTTGCCACCAAAATTGTGAAGCGAAAAACCTCAGGGGAAATGTGCAAATCCCATCTTTTGGAAAGCTGGAGAACAGACTTTGCAGCTGCCAGTCTGATATTGGCACAGTCAATTGAACTGCCAAAAAAGAGAAATAATTTTTTTTTGTAATGAACACCGAAAATAATGAAAGCACTAACAACTTCAACAATGAGAAGTGTATTTTTAACTCGTACATGGTTTCATAAACTACTACTATCCCATTTTACTTATTTACTTTCTATTCCTATTATCTTCGTCTTTTATTTTTAACACGTACATAGTTTCATGGGTTCAAAAACTCAAGACCAGGGATATACAAAGCAGTGGAAACGAAGTAAGAAGTTCCTAAAGCACAATCTTCAAGAGGATATAAAGAAAAATGTACACATTTTAAAATTGGCTCACATGGAAAGAAAGTGCTTTCAAATAACATTTAAGGCCCAGAAAATGAATAAAATACAGTGAAAACACTTGATTTTTTTGGCAACCAAAAAGTACACAAACTTAAGTAGGCATGCAAATTGCAGTAAATAGTGGTAGAACTGCAACATGACATTTTCCCGAAACTTACCATGACACAGTTTCATCAAAAGCATCATGCTTTTGGAGGATCCTAGAGATTATTTCCATCAATTCATCAACTTCCCTTGTAACACAAGATCCAGAATGTGGCAAAAAACTCTTGACAAGTGTTTTCAGTGCATAAATCTACAAAAGAAGAAAAAAAGTGCGTTAAAGCAACAGACTAACCCACCAAATATAAAATACATCCCAATATATTATTTTTCAGCATTGCCCCAAGCTTGGTGAGGATTCTTTTGGATATGGGGGCAAGTTGGTACTTTGCATATAATGCCCTAGTAAGGAAGCATGAGTTAGAAGGACATAACAATCTAAGTGAAAACCAGATGGAATATACATCAAACAGAAGCATTCCTGAAAGTGAGCAGACAACATAGAAATGCGAGATTTCCGAGAAAAAGGAATACGGACACCAAGTACTACTTGATATGAAGAGGATAAAGAGGGGTGATCCATGACCAGGGTATGTGAACTAGCCTAATAGAATGATACCATGGATTCATTTTTGGTAGATAGCTGGGCCATGTGCCCTTTGAGCACATTGCCAACATTCAAAACCACCAAGAAATATCGAAGAAGCACAAGCTCTCTCTGATCAGGCCCTAGCTCAAACCAACCAACGCAGATCTCCTTAACCATTCATGGGTTAAGGAATTAGGATTGGTTTACAAATCCTGCCATATTTCCTGATTAATTTTACACACTTCAACTATGCACAATCTATCTAACACTGAGAAAGTACATAGAAAGAACAGTACAATTACTTCCTGATTAATTTTACACGCTTCAACTTTACTGAGAAAGTACATAATAATCCATGTGCCAGAAATTACTGAGTTATGACAAGCAGAATGAACTCTATGCACAATCTATGTTCAACAAAAAACACAAAAAATCTTGCCAGTAATTAAGAATTAAGGGGAATTATGGGATTAATCAGTGAAATTATCTAATCAGTGCAGTGGAATTAGTTGTGTACAACATCCAAATACAGCATTTAGTCACAAACTTGATAGATAATATTTCCGGAAACAAACTCGTGATTTTAGCCAATTTACGTCAGTCCAGATAAGTGCATTACACCTACAACATAGTTGAAAGAAAATCTTGTTTTTGAATGTTGGCAAAACAAGCAAATGGATTCTTTTGTAAGTCCAGCACCTAATGCAACTTCATAGAGGCCATATAGTAGGAAGGAAAGATCTACCACCTCCAAATCAAAGTTAAATTGGAAATATAAGAAATCATGAATTGAACACTGAGGAACATCGTGCTACATTGTGATGGGGTTGAGAATCTATTCACAGCTCGGTTCCTAATTCCTACTTAGCTGCTGTCATAAGTCATAATAAGACGAGCTAGGTATTCAAACGTTGTTTCAGCTTTCACCAAGAATCTAGATAGACAATTCTGGCAACAAGTATTGGTGGTTGTGCAACTTCAATCTAACTCACCGTCACTTGTCAAAACTCCAAAGTTGGTCTATACCATACAGAAAAACATCCAGGTTTGAATTAATATGAATAGATCTAAAGGGAATTCCCTTCTATAACCTAGACTCTTAGTTTTTGAAGCACCAGAACACTCACCTTAAGTTTGCAAGAATCACTGCACTGAGCAATCTCTTCAGAGGAAGTTGGATTATCAGAGTGTCCCACCTGCACAGACAAGACTGCACATAAGCACAATTTTCTGAAAGAACACTATACTCATAGAGCACATAGGAAACACCGCAAGGATATCTAGTCCTTGTGATTTTGGAAGGAAAAAACATATAATAATTGAAGGGTGAAGCTTTCAATTACTTGAAAAAAATTTGCAAACAAAAATGATCTGATCTCTCTATCTTGACTTTCATATGCTGAAACAGAATATTGAGCAATACAGCCCAAGGACTGCAAGACAGTTGGAGTGTGCCTGCCAGCATATAAAGAATCTACAAGTTCCTGAAAGGAGAACAATCATGGCGATTAAGAGAGTAATGTACAGCAAACAAGGTAATATAAACTTCGCCAGTTTAACTAAACTGAGGCCATAAAATAGAAGATGTGAGCTAGAAGAAGATTTAAGTTCAAGAATGAAACAATATACCAATCATAAGCACCAAGCTACATGAAAAAAAAATAAACAAAATGAAAACTAATTAATAGAGCGGGAGGCTTAAACCATGACTATAAGCAGAAGCAATAAAGTGAAAATGTTGAATCTCAACAGACAATTCCACACCTTGCAAAGTTTTGAGAAAACTAGTTGCTCAGAAGAACTAACAAATGAAGCAATTGCAGAAACAGCATGCTTGGACTGAGCGCGAGTTCCCTCTAAACATATTCTCTTCAAGAATGGATAAAAGTCACTAAACAAGCAAAAGAAAATGCAGGAAAGTTAGAACCAAATAGAATAAAAATTGATGGCACAAACAGTTCCAAAATTTTCAATGGTGAAGTCTTAATCATTTCAAAGGAAAGAAATTCCTCCCAGCCTAAAGCACCTATAGTTGTAATATATTGCTTCCTGAAATAAAGTCAACAGTTTAAGCATTTAACCAAGTATAATTAGTAATAGTATAAATCATCTTTCAAGCTTAAAAGAGTTGATTGATCTTCAGTACTCATTAGTTTGGGCAAGTGGACATTGGAGAGAGTTGGGTGTTTCTAGGAAACTACGAAAATAACTGGAGAGAGACCTCTTCCCTCATGCCACTGAAAAACACTTCGCTAAAAAATTTCAAAGTGTCAATCACTTGTGAACAAGCCATCCAATAAACAAGGTAATAAAGCACAAATATCCTAAGGCAGATACAAATTTTGACATAAAGATAGCTTCCTCCTTGTGGTATAAAATCTAGAGACAGCCTTCTAATAAGGCATGCAGTTGACAACAATACACTTAGAGACCAAGATAAAACAAGGTAACAGATTGACCTGAATTTGTCAGAAATATTAGGGGCTGCTATTGCCAGGATCTCAATCACTGTATCAACCACTGTATCATTGAGAAGATCATTTGGTACAAGCACTTTGAACAGCTCTTCAGAACCTCTCAAAAGTGAAGGGAATGTTCTGATTATAGCCTACAGAAGGTGAGACGGAAAATACATTCATTGAACTGACACTAAATGAAAAGCAACTTTATGTAATAAAAGATTGTTTGTAGATCACAGAGACCATTTTCATCTTTATCATAGAAAGAGGCCACCCAAATCAAAGACATGATATACATCCACTCCATAACTTGTCAAACAAAATTATGCAGTCTTTCTTGGGACTCTGAAATTCTTTCTGGAAACTATACAACGTGTAGAACTAAATCCTACCGTATCCCTATGGTTCTAAGGTATCGGAGGTGTAGAAATAAATCATAGCAATATCCCTCTGATTTTTAAGTTTCAACACTATCACAGGGTTGTATTTTTTATCATTCAATGGTTTCTGCTGCCAGTCAACCGCAAAACATTTGATAATCAAATATAGTAACCACTCATGCTACAAGATGGAAACCTAAAGCTGCACCCACACCATCAGAAGAGGCAAAGTGCATGACTAAACCACTAACTTGTGCATGACAAAATCACTCACTACCAGTGAATTCTGATCAGAAGAAGCGAAAAAGGCAAAGATGCTACAGTAAAAGAATCCATGAACTTTTATGATATCCATAAGTAGTTTATAATATTGATATGGCATTAAAAACTGTTCAAACAAACATTCTGGAATTAAATATAAGGAATTGTATCACTTTAGGAAGTGCCAATAAACTTATTTTACTCTCCTTGTGCAGTCGCCTATCAGTTTTTGAGAGCTGAAAACCCCTCTTTTCATTTCAAAGCATGAACCTGCCTTATCTAACATTTTATTATGCCAGTCTCCGATTCTAGTTAACCTATACCACCTTATTTCTTGTTAGGCTCATCTAAGTATCAATTATTCTTACCAGAAGCAGTTGGGCAGAAGCAGGCTCCAAATGTTCAACTCCATCATTTCTGGAAAGACTCTCTAAAATACAATGGACATGCTCCGAACTGAATATGTTAAGTGAGCATTTTGTGGAAAGCAGTTGTAGGAATTCAAAATTTGGATGACTCTCTCCAATTGTTTTCAAAATTTTATCCTGAAAGGAAAGAAAACTGATGCAGAGTTAGAGAAGTGAACAGTTATAAACAAGAAAGGAAGGACTAGAGAGGATAATAACAAACAATAAACTGAACCAAGGCTGGTTTACAAAATAGCAGTAAAAAAACAAATAGCTCCCAACACTAGAATCAAAATCAGAATGGGGATTGTAAACATCAGAAAGCGCCTTTGCAGATAGCATCTTCAAGTTCCAAGGCCAGAGGATCAGGTTCTTTGGTTGGCTTACAATCAGTTTACAATTTGTTTGCAAATTATTATCTTGAAAATGGCAACTATGTGCATGCATGCACACATGGGCAAGTCATACCCCCATTATGACTACTACTCTTTCTTTTTTCCCATGTTAAGGAAATACAGGCATCACTTGTTTATTTCTTTATAAGACAATTCGGGTTCTCAGCTAACTTATGACTCTGTAACCACGCTTTTAAGGTCAGTATTGGCTATCTCTAATCATGTCTACAAGCAACAAAATTCAATTCCATATAAAGACAATGAAACAGAAAATGGAAACACTAAGGAAACAACCTAATAGCTGGTTAAGTGGATTTTTTTTTTAAGCATTTAAGAATACCAGTAATAAATCTATGTCAAGTCATGAATAAGCAATAGACTTGGGCACTAAAAAAGCAATAGGATGACAATTTCTTCTAATTCAGGCAACAAAGTCAGCAACGCACTCGAGTTGTCTGAGAACTTGTAATTTTATGATCGTCCAGCAATAGTTCCAGAGCATTGAAAATTTTGTTATCTTTCAGTCTGTTCAGTTCATGAAAGAATTTCTCTGCTTCAGAAGGATCTGGAAAACACATTGACATCTTGATAAATGAGTGTTTAATTCTCTCCTGCATTTCTTCAGAGCTACCATCCTTCAAGAGACATTTATAAACATTCATCAGCAAAGAAACAACAAAATGAATAAAGTTCAATCTCTATAACACACTGAAACTCAATAAAAGTTATATTATAACATACACTGATGCTTACACAATTTTTAACCCCACGAGTAGGTGCCGCGATCAATCATATCAAATGATGAATACCAAAAATTACTTCACTACCGAAAGGGAAAGAAGGTAAATGGTTTTGTAGGAATCAACAATTAGCCATTAGTGAGTTTCCAAAGTCTAGAAGAAAAAAATAATCCACATGTCCTAAAAATCAAGTGGTATATTAAGATAACAATTGATTAATCTTCTTAGGAAACAATAAATAGCCATGGCCAAGCTTCTAAAGTCCCACACACACACACACACAACGAGAAAAAGAAGATCAAATGGCCATTAAATCAACTCGTAGATGAATACAACAATTGATTATAGGTCAATATGTCTTGACCATGGTTTAAATATTTCAATGGACAAAACAAGCCTGACCTGTTAACTTCAACTCGTTGATGAATACAACAATTGACTATAGGTCAACATGTCTTGATCATGGTTTCAATATTTCATTGGACAAAACAAGCCTGACTTGTTAACTTCAACAACAGCAAAGCAAAGCAAAACCAAAGTACAACTAAATGGTATGAGTAAACTACTGTAAGCCAATATTCTACACAAACGAAGAATAGGAAAACATCCATCACTCAAACATCAAGTCAATTGGAATCCATATATTAATTTCAGTTCAGAATATCCATAATAATCAGAAGTTGTTATAATTATAACAAATAAAGTTTAAATACAGAAATACAGACCATTACATATGAGCCATTAAAAAATACACAGGTTGACAGACAATAAAAGCTAGCAACAACTAAAAGCCGTAAGGGTAATTTCACTTGTGGTAAAATTCTACTTCATAGAAATTTTTATTTCTCTAGAAAAAGAGGAAACAATAAGATAAGATAAAAAAAATTACATCTAAAAGAAGAACTGCCAGAGAACTAGAAACCTAAAAGATAATTTTCCAGTTAACGATTTTACTAAACAAAATAACTTTTCGGCTCACACTTTTTTATATAATATTCCATTTTACTTGTACTTTCTTTTGGAGTTTAAAGGATTAAAAAATAAGGCCCTTCCTTGTAATTTCAGAAAAAACAGTTACTAAATACATTTCTTTTTAATAAATTGGAAAATAAGAAATGAGGGAGTTTGCTTTTGAAATACAGCAATCCAGTCTCCATAAAGAAGAAATTTCAAAAAACTACAATTTCATAATATAGTGTTGATTAGAAGAGGATTCATAATGAACAAAAATCATAAAATGGATAAAAGATTTTGAGAAGGAGAAAATCCGAAAGTTTTAAAAGAGGCAACAAAGGAACTCTGGCAGCAATGAGAATTAAGAAGCATATTCTCAATTTTTTTCTAAAGGCCTTGGTCCCACTGTCCATATTGTCCTATAAGTCACATTTCTATCCGAGCAACTGAATAGTTTATGGTCTGTATAGATGATAGAGATGGAATAGCAGGTCAATGGTATAAATTTTATAAGAAGTGGCGAGGTCTATCAAATTACCATGCTTCAAGTAACATGGTCCACATGTTCATAAAAATGTTGGACTATCAAAAGAAGAGATCGTATAAAAAAACTTCTATACACATAAATATGAACCTACACTAGACTATATTCGAATATTGAGCAATAGCTGAGGCCCAAAATAGCATAGCAATGAAACAACTTGTAGGTGATCTTTCCAGTAATCTATATAGCTTCATATTAGCAATTAACATTCAAGAGTTATACCTTCTCTTTCTTCCTTCGGGCTAAATAAATTTGCATTTCAGATTGCAACCTGCAGAAAGAAAAAAAAGACCTGGTAATATGAACATCTTTATCCAGACTATAGTGGAAGTCAGGATCTATACCTTCTCTTCTGAGATAAAATAGAGCTCAATGCCTTCAAATGAAGAGGAGTGAAAAGAGAAGACAAATGGATCCAATGCCTCGTCCTCTCCTTGATTGATAGATTTTCAGGAAATAAATCATGTGCAAGAATAACATCCATGCCCTGGGACCTATGCCATATAGATACAGAAGACCTCAAATATTTTAAACCATAGATGTCAGTTTCATATTCCTAAGCTGAGAAGGAGCAGACCTGAATTCTTTACAATCTTTATCATAGATTAGCATTAAGGCTTTACAAGGAATATGTTCAAAGTCATCACTCGTTGTCATGATGCCTTCAGAACACTTGCTACAGTAGTCTCTGTATATCTCCATCAATTTCTGCAAGGCCTTCTTTCTGACAGATATCTACATGGTATTTACTTGTGAGACATACATTCTCTTTCTCCCCACGTGAAGACAGTTTTCATTTAATAAAATGGGAAAAGTTTTGAAGAAAACTTACTTTCTTATCCCGAAGTCTTTCAGTGGCTTTTGATATTACTTCAGGTGGAAAGAATTCGAGTTTATACCTCGCAAGATCACAGGCAATAACCAATGCCTTTGTTCTAACTCTATCATCAAAATCCAACAGTCTGCCTTCAACTGCAGCTGCTTGATTGGCAATCACAAATTAGTATATAAACAATAATAGAGAGGCACCAAATCCAAAAATTAGCTAGCTGAATCTCTTACTCAGAACGTCACGTGATTCTTTACCAAAGGGATTGTCCATGTAGCAAGCTTTAGCACACTGTAGAGCACTGAGTCTAACTTCCACGGATTTGTCAGTGAATCTGTTTTTGTACTCCGTAAAAAGACTAGGGTATTCTTGTGCAACATGGCACTCAGGCAGTGTAAAGAGCTTCCCAATTAAGTTAATAGCTTTTATCCGTACATCAACTTGATCAGTCTACAAAAGAATCATAAGTGACATTACATAATTTATGTGCAGGGATATATTCACCCAAAAATGCCCCAGAACATGATAGGAAGTAAGGTTAAAATTTACAGGTAACAGGAAAAATAAATAATTCTGCTGAAAAGGCATGGGAGGATGTCCACAGTACTTTAACAGGCAATTCAGAAGAGATGATGTGATAAGTTGGAGTTAATTAAGCGGGGAAGCCATACCAGTAATTCCTGAATCAAATTAGGGATGATCTCATGAAGCATGTGAGGAGCATACTGGAAAATTTTAAATAGGATTTCATGGTAAAATTCTTTGAGCGGACTCTTAACAGCGTCTCTGTTGATTGAACAAGATGATAAAAACCCACAAATGAAGGGCTGAAGTGCAGAAGAACAAGCCTGTATAACAGAACCAGCAAGCTGAGAAGCAGCAGAAGGTGCAGACTGCAAGAAAAGAAAAAAAGATTGAATGCCAGTAAAGGGTGTAGAAAAAACCCATATGAAATGGTTGATGAAAAACTATAGATGTCATCAGCTAATAAACAAGCAGCAGTCAATAATTTTAATAGATCTACCACAAGAACCATAGCGGCATTCAGAAATATCTTGTTAAATCAAAAGGAAAAACCTTGATTTTTGCTGCAAATGTGAATGAAAATCCTAAAAATGAATGTAGATAACCAGGGGGGAAAATGTCAAATTTTCTTCATGAGCACATCATCATGACTTCTCCACATTTCCTCTCTTACTATCACTGTATTTCAACTCTTTCATTTTTTTTACAGTTTTAATTCCCCCTTTACATCCGAAGGGCAGCCCCTTTTTACATGGTGTCTAACATCAAGGAAGGTCAATGTTTGCTACTCTGTAAGTTTAAGAAGGAAATGGAACTATGAGCAGGAAGAGCAAATTGGATATCTGATTAACTCCACTCTCAGGCAATTTCTATGTAAATCTACTAGGAATAAATTCAATTGCAAAATTCACATAATTATGGAAATAGGATCCATCTTCAAGAAAAGCAATCCCCTCCACCATGAATTATTTGTATATGCTCATTTAATGCAAGACCATACAGAAACCAAAAATGTGACTGCTTAGTGAAACACATTGAAGAAAAAAGGTATAGAAACAGAAAAAAGATAAACAAATACATGGATATATTCCTAACAGGCTAACACATGAATTGACAAAAGAACAAACTCAAGGGAATTGCTTAACATATAAAATAAGTTTCCTAACAAATATATGCATACAACACCTGTGGTGTTTAAGCGATATAAAGATGCTTATCATGGAAATGTCCATAGAGTATCTTTAGTTTTATACGATATTATTAGGTTAATTTCCCTTTTTGGATTTGGAAACATTATTTACTAAATAATCGACCAAAACAACCAATTTGAACTCTAGGCCGAACAAAGGAGATTGCTATAAACAACTTATCATGACCACCACAGTGAGAGAAAAATTTCACCGATAAAGTCAAATGACATTACTCTCACAAATACATGAAAAGCATTCAATTACCAGTAGTTGCGCATTGAACAAACCTTTACATCTCTCAAAATTCCTGACACGGAAACATATACTACTTGAAATACTCAATGCCAATATCTAATGAAAACTTTCCTATGATAAATCCAAGCAAAAAGGAGATTCCACCAGTCTGTCCCATACAGGGATGCTACTTAGTAGTCTAGAGTCCATCTCATACACAAAACCAATTTTTTAAAAAAAGGCAATAAGCTGGTGTAGGGATAAGATATGGTCATGAACACTTACCTTCCCTTCCTTTATCAGATTTCTCAAAATAACATCCAAAAGTGCTGGAGAAACCTCCTCCCTTAAAATATTTGTCATTATCAACAAAATATCATTGATCAAGATCCGCTCATGATGTCCTCTATCACAAAAGGTACGCAAGACCATCAGTATCCTTGCTTAAAATTCAAAATGAAAGATAAGAGAAACGAACACTGACTTCAAAGCAAAATAATGATGAGAAAATTAAATCTAAAATGAACTCAGTAGAGGATGGAGGATGCAAGGATCTCATTTCAGATGTTTAAAGCAGAAACATATGTATAACAGGACCAAGGTATCCACATTTTGAGACAACAGAACCAACTGGTATGATGGCATTCAATATCTCACGTCATATGGTTTTGACTTTAAGTCTGCTATGTTGAATAACAAACACCATAAGATTTAATAAAATAGGAACATTGGAAACATTCTGACCTCACAACTGAGAAAAAAATATTGAACATCTCAATGACAAGATCATCACAGAAATCCACCATTAGCACACAACAATGCAAGTGTGCAATAGTCTCCAATATCTTAACTCTCTTTGAAAAATACGGACTAGTGGCGTCAGCAAGCTCCATGAATATGCTGAGAATAAGTTTGAAGACGTCCTTCAAAACAAAAACAAAAAGGAAAATCAAGTCAGTTGCATATTGCAGTATGCAAAAATGCAAGTTTAGGTATGCAAACAGATAGAAAATAGACAAAGAAATAGATGCATAAACCACACAGTCATAAACATCAAGATCTCATTACCCTGAGATATTTATCTTCAAAAGGTTGTACTGGTGAGAGGATCCGAAAACTTTCTGTGACACAAATGGCTACCAAAATTCTAACGTCTTTGTCTGTATGCCGAAGAAGACCATGCTTCAAGATAGATTTCCGCAATGGCTGTATAGCAGCTTCTAGCTCCTTCCAAGCTTTGGGATCCTTCAAATCATTTTGTTCAATTTTTGCTAGATCGTTTGCAGCTTCCTGCAGATAAAAAAAAAGTGGAAGTTATCCAGCAAGTTGTTTGAACAAAAATGCCAAGAATATAAGCATATGTAAGAAAAAGACAGAGAATGTGTAAGGAATTGTAAGAGGTTGAAAACCTCAAAAATACAAGTGCATATATATCTTATCCTACAAAAATGGCTATAATAAAATATTTTAACTGTTAGTCTTGCAGCGATCATCGGGAAAAGAAGAAGTATCAAAAGAACAAGAAGTAAATACAGTAGTAGAGTAGTGGGGAGGGGAAGTTAGGTACCTGTAGTGGCTTAATGAGGGAGTCCTTGTTGGGGCGAGTGAGTCCGGCGAGGTGAGCGCCGATTTGGGACACGCGTTGCAACGGTGGTAAATCTCCCATTACTGCTGAGTCACGAGATGCGTAGTAGAGACGAAGCCAAAAACCCTAGTTCGTTAGATTGTAAAATTAGTGTCTCCTGTAATCTGGATGCTTGGTTGCTGCCATTTGCTTTTTGCTGAAATTCCCGGTGTTTTGTTTCGGGAGGGAGGGAGGGAAGTAGGAGTAGTTTTTAATTTTTTATTATATTATTATTTATTACAAATATAAATATTTTGCTTGGGCCCAAAAGCCCATGGGCCAGGTGGCATTACGACAGTCACCACCAGTCCATTACCAGGAATCGAGAGAGATGGTTTCAATCTCCGAAAACAAAAGGGAAAAAGAAGGGAAAGAAGAGGAGATGGAGTTAGCGAACAGATTGGTCGGCGCCGCGAAGAAAGCAGCGAACAACGATACGGTGGTTAACGTGCTTCTAGTAGGGTGCTTCGCGGCGATAGGCGTCCGATCTTACGAGCAGCAGAAGAACATTGATGCTTTAGAAGCGGAGAAAGAATCCCTCGCAAAATCAAACAAGGACATGAAGAAGACCTTGTGGCACTGGAAGCAACAGCTCTACGCTGAAGCCACCACCGATTCTGCTTTGGTCCCTCTTGCCACACTCAAAACCATCTATGGCGACCCCCTCTCCCAGTCCCTACCTGGTATTCTTCCTTTTCCTTTCTGCCATACCAATACCAAGCAAATGGAATTAGGGTTTATTAGGATTGTTTTACATTGATTATACAATCTATCTGGATATTGCCAGGAATGCTTGTTGTTTTCAATTTTTTTTTTTTTTGGTAAAGTGTTGTTTTCATTTCATGTTCAGTTAAGTGTGATATTGTTGAGCTTGGTCAAGAATGTTAGGAGTTTGTGCAGTTAGGAGAAATTCAGAGTGATTCTATGGTTTGAGTGAGGCTAAAGGATGTGTGATCTCTGCATTGCTCTTGTATTTTCAGAAGAAATTTTAATGAGATTATAATGGTGGGATAAATTGTTAAGAAGATTTGACTTAAAAGGGATGAACATGGGGAACTACTCAAAATTTAGAAACAGTTGAGCAAAACACTGAGGATAGAACTAGAAGGACAAATTGAATGGTTTCCTGCTCCTTTTTTTTAATGTTCTTGTGGTATGATGCCAGCTGCAATGCTTCTTTGTGGTTTGTAATTTGGAGAAGAGGGAGAGAAGCAAAAAGAAAGCTTCTGATAATCCATCTCTTTTTTGTTACCAATGCCATTAATTTGTCTAGTTAGTAGCCATCAGTAAAGAATTATTTCCCTGTCATGTTTACGTCTTTCCATTGGCGTGTACGGTACATTTTTTCTACTTGTTGAAGGTGAATTATGGTGTCATACTAGTAGAGATTCTTGGTGCTTTTTATAGCTGAAAGAATTGCTGGAGGTGATGCTTCTTCTAATAGATCTTACTCTTTCATACTTTTTAATGGTTTTCAGCAGGAGATGTGGTGGAAAAAAAGGCAAACTCACCTGCTTCCAAACTTGTTATCTAAAGTCGATTCTGGGTGCAATTGTATTCCGGTTGGTGAAACGACCAAAATGGATATCTACAGCATTGGATCAAGATGTAGGTTCTAAAAAGAGTAGGTCTGTGCAATGACTTATCTGGGAACATGATGAATGGAATTGTCCCGAGTGGGTAACATGCATTTGCTTATTTTAAAATAATTACGTTCCAATTAAGCCAAACAAAACTAACTGGAGTAATTAGGGATATTATATTTATCTTGTTTTCTCGGGCGCTTATTGATTGGGCTGTTTTGTTGTCTCTTTAGATTGACTGACTTTCTCGAGCGCTTTTTGATGGGCTTGTGATCTCCCAGCTCTTTGCCTTTGTTTGGGTCAGAGTTGGCCTTTCCTAGCATCCCTCTTGTGTTAGTAAAATCCAGCTTAGAAAAAAAAAACTAAAGTAAAGCGAATCAACGCAGCAAGTTTGTCAAACCTATCATTATCATTCACTCATTTTTCACATGAACTTGCACCATCAGAAACACAAACAAGAAACCATGTTGAAATTGCAATTCTCCTTGTGCAAATGATTTCAATCTTACATGCTATGATAGAAGGAAATTATTACACATGAAATATAGTCCATCATAAATAGTAAAAACTGCCATCATTTGCCAAAGTCTCCATAGGGCCACATCCAAGCAGCAACCTTTAATGCTCAGAGCATCTTAGAACACGGTAAATGGCCAAATCGCCATTTTCCTCATTCTTCTGCAGCACTAGCAGCACTTAAATCCACACTGAGGTCAAGAACCTGGAAACAAGTATGACAGTTATGAACACATGATACTTGAGAATTAGATGCATCACAGAAAACTAGAAAGCTCCACATCGAACTACACAACTAACTTTAAATGCAGCCTTGGGAACGGTTACGTACAAGAAACAAGGAGTCTTCTCATAGCATATGATATAAAGCCAGACCTCTCCTACTCTTCTCTTTCTCATTCTCTTACATATAGTCCCCCCAACTAACTATTTTAGGTTTGAACCAAAAGTAACTCCAAGCCCATTGGGTAGGATTAATCCTGCTCACACCAAGTTCATCTGACTAAGCTGTAAAGTGCTCCCAACATGTATTTTCTCCATGCACAAGGATCGAACGAGCAACCTCTTGCTTAAGGAGTGAGAGTGTCAATCAAACCAACTATTCCCTTAAGCATGGTGCTTAATTATTTGACCATAAACTAACTCTAGCTTTAAACAATTTTAGCTGTTAAATTTTAAGCTCCACCAGAATGCTTTTGCCCCACCCCCACCGTTTAAGACCTAGACACTCACTCCAGTTTAGCACCTAATCCAGGGATTGCGGACAAACTTTATAATTCACAACCACATACACTTAGATGAGTTTCTACCAAACAGTCGGAGGCTTGTAGGCTTGTAGTCTCTACAAAGCAAGGAGGAATTTATCTTTGGTTCTAGTTTATTAGCTTCACACATCAAAGACAAAAATGGAAAAAGCAAAGAAGTTCAGACACATGATAGTTCACAACTTTCCTACAGTCCAGGGCTTGGCTACCTTGTTTTGGCATGGAGTTCTAAAACTTGTCACAGAACAATGCAACGTTTTCATTATAGCAGAATGTTCATGGATAAGATCATGCAATCAATGAAGGAATATTGGTATGTGCTTGATAGGAATTCTTAAATATGATGGTATGACTTGGACAAAACCCCACAAAGGAAAATGGAACCCATACCTTCCCAGTTATCATGGTATACATGTTCAGAACATCTGTGACAGTTGACTCAAAGTGTGTAGTGGCATCATAACTCTGTAGAGGAATACAAGGAAACCAGTTACACTGTACCTTGGGACAAAAAGGAACATAATAAAGCCAATCAATTCAAGCATCAAGAAAACTATACACATGTAGACCCACCGTAGATATAAAGCAATTATCTAGAGACGGCTCGTTGACTGGCTCATATCTGTCATAAATATCAAAGAAAATCTCATCAACAGGACCCAGAAGGTCAATCCCTGGCTTCAATTCACTCTCAGGATGATCAGTCTCTGCCACCGTCGATACGAAGGCAATGAATTTTCCCTTTGGAGCAACATTGTGAGTATAAGAACAACAAAAAAGGTACCTGCCCAAAATCAAGTGTCACAAGATTTTCCGTAGAGGAATGATATGAACTGTACTCACTATGTAATTTTACCTTGCGCAATAAGATGGAAAGTGGGAACTGAGCTTTTGTCAAAAAAAAGTGAAAGAACTTTCCAATATAATCACCAATGTCACAATAATGCAAACAGAAAAGAGGGTTCAGCTCAAAATTTTGATGGGATGACTAATATCCAACCAAATGTGTTTAATTGATATGGGCATTGATGACGAACAGCAATCAACTTAAAGATACGGAAAAATGATCCCTTTACAGAACTATATTAAGTATCGACCATAAAGGACTATCACTGTTTTAAGCAAAACAATTAAACCTTCCTAAGTTACCCTTCTGCACTTATCAGGAGAAGGATATGATTTTTATCACTGATTTACAGTGATAGTAAAGGACTTATTGTCAGACAACACAAGATAGAGAAAATTGGGAAAAACTATTTTTTCTTCCCATCTTTTTCCTGATTTTAAATTTCTGCTGATAAACAACTAATCATTTCACTTAAAATACTATAAGAATAATTTAGGGAGGGGAAAAGAGAGTATATGCTACTGATGGATTTTCTAGAACTCACATGTCTGATCTGCGGCCCAACTGTTTCTGAGGAAGGATAACCTGCACTGAATGAGATTCATTGGCGCTTGGAACTGGATGACTCATAATGGCAATTGCCCTAGCAACCCTACCAACCTTCCTGACCTGTTCAGGTGCATACAACTTTCAGTTAATAATGAAACACTCACTCTTAAAAATCAGTCACAAGGGAAAAGAAAAAAAATCTCGATCCAATAGCAACCTATCTACCATCTTTTAAATTTAATTATCAAACCAATGGATACAAACATATTTGTAATTGCTACCTTGTTGGATAAGTAGGAAGGATCACAGACAACTTTCTTGCATTTGGCAGTTTCCCCTTCAGATGTGACACCAGTAACTTTGCCTTCCTCATCGAACTCTACCTGCAAGCATACCAACACGCCAGTAAATAGTTGGCACATTAAAAAGTCACCATATATACTGAAATCTAGCTGATACAAAGGCATAGGAGTAAAATTTCCCAAAGCCAAAAGCAGTTAAGTACCTTGCATTCAGGTTTATTCAACATATATGTGCCACCATAAACAGCACTAAGACGTGCAAATGCCTAAGTGAACAAAAGAAAAATCAAATATCAGCACATACTGTTTTCCGAGATAATTAATGGATGAAAAGTTAAAGTTGAGAGAGAGAGAGAGAGAGAGAGACCTGGGGGAGCTCCCCTAAACCATATAAGGGGTAGATATATGGTGACCCCCCTTGAAAACGTGCAAGAGACTCCGAATACAGCTATGGACAACAGAAGAGATTTTGTGACAAGCATAATTAAATTCAAAATTCCATGAATAAGACCTCATTTTGGCACAGAAGTGATATAAAAATAATGAACAGTACTGACCTTCATTCTCAACACAGTGTCCAGTGCAGGCTCATTCAGGTATCGGTCATCTCTATGAAGCGCCAATGCATGACCAATGAAGTCTATCGTGTTGTCATCAAGACCGTACTTTCTGTCAAAAATTCAACTTGGCAATAAGAAACAAGGATCTTAGCTGAGGTTGTTGTGATTGTGAATTCAATTGAAGGAACCATTTGACTATCTACCAAACTTAACTGGCACAAACTGCCAACAGACCTTAAGAAAGGTCACTGGAAACTGTGGGACGAACAAATATGCAGTAGTGTGGTAAATGAAATACATGCAGGAGAAAAACGTAGAACAGAGCCAGAGCAAGCACATACGTAATCAGTTCCTTGGTTGTCACCCTAGTTAAGTCCATTCCCTCATGAGTTTGGGGATCCTTTTCATCATAATTCTGGACGTAAATGAAAAACTTGCGAGCACGGCGCTTCTCAAAAATTCCCATGAGAGGGGATTTAAGAGCTTCCATGTCAGTTGCTGGGACCTTGTGAACCTATTAGGGCAGTGTAACACGAACCGGATGAGTGGAGAATACATGAATATGAAAACTAACTAAGAAGTAAGCAATGAAAAAAGTTACAGGAAGCACTACCTTTCCTTTGTTGAAGACATAGCTGCCATCAACAGCTTTGAAGTATAGATACTTGGTAACATCAGTGTGAATGAGGACCCGTACAAGATTCCCATTTGCCATCATAAACTAGAGAAACAAAGAAACATAAGCACTTGAGTGGAAAGCTAAAAGTAAAAGAATGGATAAAGGCAATGATTGGCTAAATAAGGGGGAAATACCTTAGGTATCATGTCGACATTATAGTCCCTACTCGAGCCCAAATGTGCTGGAGGTTTATCGTTTCCCTTGAACCTCTTCCAGAGCTAAATAAAGAAAAGAAAAAATCTCAATTATAATGCATGATGAAAACTGGTAACAAGGATAAGAACAGAATTAAAATTAAAGATGATAGAGGGGTAAAGTTGAATGGACCTGAATAAGGTTAAGAGAAGCAGACTCTCCTCCATAATAGTCATTCCTATCCATGTGCAGGACCTAACTCCCAACCAAACATAACAATAGATACTATACATCAGCATCACAGATGGTATTATATATGATGCAATTAAGCTCCAAGTATCATTTTTTTCCACGCCAAAAGTAAATGCAAGAACGTTTTTAATAAATCTTAACAATCGAGTTGAAATCAAAATTAAAGATCTCTATAGTACTAGCCAGCAAAGCAGCAGCAGCGCGTCTTAATAAGAGAAGCGAAATCAGAGATCCAGATCCGTAGAACAGATAGATTAAAACAGAAACAGAAATAGAAATGAGGAGAAAGAGGAGAAGACCTTGAGGCCATCAACGGAGAGCAGACCACTGAGGATGCACTCTTTAAGACCCGTGCCCAGCACAATTACGTCGTACTCTTCATCCATGTTGATGATTGGCGGTGATGGTGATGGTGGTGGTTCTGATTCAGATTAAGCTGGTGAGACTTTAGGGTTTGGTCAATGGAGGAGAGGTGTATGTAAAATGTAAACGGATCCTGCAATTGATTGACGATTTGAAGACAACGAAAAGGAGCGAGTGTTTTCTATATTTTTATTTTTTTAGGATTTATTTTTATATAAATAAATAACGAGAGGATGATGATGGTTTTTAATTTTTAATTTATTTATTCTCTGGGAATCTTGCTTTGTTTCTTAAACGAGGCCAAAGTAAAGTATTATGCTCTCGTTCCTTCCTCGTTCAATTCTAATGTATGCCACCTGGCACCTACACTTTTTCAGGCCTTTCCCTTCCCGGTCTTATTTGTCACCTGATCAATGAAGCCCAAAAAGCCCAGGAAGCCCAAATTATACAAACATATTGGGCTTAACCTTCACAAGCCGTTCTTCCACGAGAATTTTCTGGACAACTTGTTTTGGAAACATTTGGTAAGTGAAGCTACTCAAACATCAATTCTAGTATTATTCACACAAAAATATTGTTCTTTAGATCCAATCTTCTCACTCACCACCCAAAACCAAATCCTTGGCTGTAGTGTACAGATCCGGGACATGCCCACCAAAACCCACATCTGGGTGGAGTTGTAGAAAAATAAAAACGGATGGAATTGAAAAAACAATCGCTCGAGATGTCTGATTTCTCTTTTATCAACGGATGATACATACACGTAAAAGAAATATCAACACAAGACTCTATTGCTTATGCTATTTCTATCCTCGCTCTAAGATACCAATTTCAATGTTGAGAAAGTTGGGATGTTGTTTTCGTTTAGATGAACGGAAGGGGAGAAAGGGAAAAAGAAAATAAAAAAGCATTTAATTTTTATGTCTCTTTCTTAGGTGGAAAAAATTAACAAATGTTAAATTTTTATTAAATGAGTTTGTCAACCGATAGATTTGAGTGGTCTTTTCCGAAATACCTAATAATTTCTCCATGTATTAACATATAAAATTAAAACAATTAGATTGTTGCTCCGTAATGCTTGACTAATAGCTGGGGATTAATTAGCCAAGCATTATGGACACTAAAAAAAACTGTCTTTTAGCAATGAATTATTTCTAACGATTTTTTTTGTTTAATTTCTTTTTTTAGCGATGGAAACCATCGCAAATGCAGGTTCTACCGAAAATATTCTATTTGCGCTTGAAGTGTGGCGCGATGTTTATTCGACCAAATTTTTCGTCGAAAATAATCGGACGTACTATTTACGATGGAAATTTCACCGCTAAAACTTTTGACGGACAATTTATCAAAAAATTTACTAATTTGTGACGAAAAAATCCCTTTTTAACGACGAAATTTACCGTTGGAATTGGGTGGTTTTTTTGTATGGAGGTAAATGAAGACACACTGATTAGTGATCCATATTAATGTGCCATAATTTCCAAACGTAAATGTTTTGGGGGATAGATTAGATAGAATAGAACCCATCAGTCACCAACAAAGTTATTACTAGTATTTATTTATTTAATTAATTAATTTTGAGAGGACAAGGACACCCAACAATTAGGGGTGTAACCGGTCCGGTTCGGTCCGGTTTTGGGCTTAGAACCGGACTGAACCGGAAATTTCCGGTTCTGATGGGTCTGGAACCGGACAGAACCGGAAATTTTCGGTTCTGTCCGGCCTGGAACCGGACTGAACCGGACGGTTCAGTCCGGTTCCGGTCCGATTCCGGGTTTTTTTAATTTAATTAATTAAAAAATATTTTTTATATAATAGTATATTTTTA
>NBIL01078499.1:0-22572 GCA_002752925.1 Viola pubescens var. scabriuscula | reverse complement strand
CTCAATAACCATGGTGCGAGTTTGGAACTCAACGCCGATGGTGGCTTTCGAGTCGAGGCTGAACTCGTTCCTAGCAAATCGAGCAAGTATTTGCGATTTCCCCACCGCAGAGTCACCAATCAACACCACTTTGAACACGTAATCTATTCTCCCGCTCGGATCACCTCCCCCGCTCGCCATCTCCGCAAATTCCGACTAGATCTTCCTTTTGCAGAGCAGCAGCAGAGTAAACAGCAAGAGAAGCAAGAGACTATTATTATTAGGACTGTCGTGTGGAAATAGAGTGGAAGGAATAAGAAAGCAACAAACTTATTAAGTTCAATAAACTACTCCCTCCGGTACGGTATAAATAACGTTTTAGTTTTTGCTTTTACTGTTTCGGCACATACCTTAAAATGATCGGCATACGTACTATTTGAGATAATTTTACCCCTAATTTTTTCTAGGAAGTACGTTAAGGATTAAGGTACGGTAGAAAAAAAAGCACAGATTTTTTTGGGGTCAAATAGTGAGTCATTTGGCCTCCTCAATATACGTTCCCTACTGAATATTGGGATTCGAGAATGCCATTTAAAAGGTACCATAGGGAGTAATAAAGTGAGGTGGAGTAGAGGTCCCCTACGATCATGTACAGGATAAATCAAGAGTAAAAACGTAGATATAGTTGCCACGTGGTGATATCTTTCGGGTGTTGTGATGTGGCGGAAGGAGATTGGGTGGTGCTGAGGGAATGAAAAAATAAAATGAAAACAGGTAGGAAATGATAATATAGAGGGGCGTCATGACTTAGGGGCGAGGGAGATCGCGGATGTCTCGGGCGAACGACAGCCTGTCAGCTTCGGTGGTTACGTACTGGTCCTACGAGGAGTAATTTCAAAAGAAAAATGTCCTCTAGTTTTCCAGCATGTTAGAATATTAGTAACACTTTTACGAAACATTTAACTTAATATAAAATTACATATAATTTTTTCATTCATTTGATAGTTACTTGTACCATCATTGGGTTAATATGTACTGTCAGGATTCATTGGAAAATGATTAGTTTTATGGGAACTTTTTTTTTTTTTTTTGAGGAAAGTTTTATGGGAACTTACATACCATAGACTGCGACCTTTACTTGCTAGAGACTTTGAAATCGCTGCATTTCAAAGAAAAAACTTGGACTACTATAGACATTTTTTTTTGACGAGGGAAGTTTAATAACTTACGTTTTTTTATTATTTTAAGTATTTATCATTTTATCTTTTTCAAAATATATATTTTGTGCAAATGATAATTTTTTTTTAATCAACCCAATTTGATGATGGTGTGGTAATTTGAGTGGAAATTAGAGGTAAAAATAAAACAATATAAATAAAATAACATCAAAAATCATTGTTTTACATTTTTCTATTATCCTAAAACGTCTGTTATTAAAGAACGGAGGGAGTAATTAGTAAAATGTATTTATAACCGAAATCAATGATTACATTAATTTATATGATTATAGTTAAAAAAAACCACTATAAAAAATTGGAGAGAGTAATTGCTAGACCACCTAGCTCATGATATACCCATTTATAAAAAATACTAGATATATTATTAATTTATTTTTTAAAAATAGAGTAAGTTCGTATATTTAAATTTGCTTTAACTAAAATTGGGTGACTGCACCCGTAAATTAGGTGCTCCGATACTATTAAATAATTCTTTCGCCATAACCGACCCCTCAAAATATCAGATGGTTGCCTCCCCTCCAAATGTGCTCAAATTAAACAAAGATGGAGCGTTGGGTGAGCAATTTGCAACTTATAGCCACTTCTCTGTTTTTTTTCTCTCTACTTTCTTTGCCGAAAGCCTGAAACAGTGTGCACATGGCATCTGCAGTTCATGTGCCTAGATGGAGTCCAAGTCCTAGCCCATCAAAATCGGCAAAGGAAGAGCCTGCAACAGGATCAGGAGGGGTTGATTACTTAGGCTCTGATGAGGAAGATCATATATCCTCCACCAATATGGACAGAACAAGGTTCCCATTCAGCATTGCTGCTTCTGATCCACCAGTATCAGATCACAAAACCCAGTTCCTGATCAATAGCGGATGTTCCATCACATCATCATCGAAAGTTGACACAAAAGATGGTGTTTTCTTGACATGGAAGGACTTGTGGGTTACTGTAGACAATGGAGTCCCAATATTGCAAGGGCTTACAGGGTATGCTGAGCCAGGGAAGGTGTTGGCCATCATGGGTCCATCTGGGTGTGGCAAGTCCACTCTCCTAGACGCACTGGCTGGTAAATCTCAATACTTGAAATCGACAAACCAACAATTTTAGCTCTGATGTTTGTCTTAGTCCTCTTTTCTTGTTACTACGTTCAGCAAG
The DNA here is from genome assembly GCA_002752925.1 of Viola pubescens var. scabriuscula. Taxonomy (NCBI): domain Eukaryota; kingdom Viridiplantae; phylum Streptophyta; class Magnoliopsida; order Malpighiales; family Violaceae; genus Viola; species Viola pubescens. The sequence continues at coordinate 20,212 of NBIL01078499.1, read as the reverse complement.
TATATAACAAAACCATATTTAAGGTAATTCTGTTTGTAACTATATATGCAAACTGAGAAAGAGCAAACTGCAGGAAGATTGAGTTCGAATAAACAGCAAACCGGGGAAATCCTAATCAATGGCCGTGTGGAGAAACTTGCCTTTGGCACTTCGGTGAGTAGAAACAACTTGAATTTTTTGTGCAAAGAGACGTGTATTTGAAAATATTATATAATATGTTTTGATGTAGTGAATTTCCCATATCTACAGTTTATTAACAGATCAAACCTGTAGGATTGTGTTGGAGTTTTATTTCCAAAATGAATGTTAATGGAGAAGAATATATGAACTAATGACTCTCTTGGTTTCTCATGCTTTATGGTTCTAGGCCTACGTGACTCAAGATGATACTTTAATGACAACACTGACCGTAGAGGAAGCCATATACTACTCAGCACAGCTACAACTTCCAGATTCCATGTCAACATCTGAGAAGAAGGAAAGAGCAGAGGCAACAGTAAGGGAAATGGGGTTGCAGGCCTCCTTTAATACTAGAATCGGAGGCCTTAGTGGAGGCCAAAAGAGAAGAGTTAGCATTTGCATTGAAATCTTGACTCGCCCCAAGCTTCTGTTCCTCGACGAGCCCACGAGTGGATTAGATAGTGCTGCATCTTATCATGTCATGAGCAGGATAGTTAAGCTTGCAATCCAACATGGAATGACTATTGTTGCTTCCATTCATCAACCTAGCAGTGAAGTTTTTGAGCTTTTCCACAGTCTATGCCTCCTCTCTTGTGGTAAAACAGTCTATTCTGGTTCTGTTTTCATGGCAGAACAGGTACTAATTAAAAGTTTCTTTGTTTCATTTTCATTCGAGAATCGATAATTGTTGTCTTGTCTTCTGGTAGAGGATATATAATGGTTCTTTCTTTTTTTTTGTCACAGGAATTCTAATTAGAAATTATTGAATTATATATGTTACAACTTGTGGTGCAGTTTTTTTCTTCCAGTGGCTTTCCTTGTCGTAGCTTGAGAAACCCTTCTGATCACTACCTTAGGACCATAAACAAGGACTTTGATGAGGTAAATTATTAATTTTACTATTTCTTTCTGGTGACTGGTGATGATATATGTTAGAAACATCAAACAATCTCGCACACCCTTGATAGATTATTCATTCCTTGTTCTTTTTTCGGAAAGCTAATACATCGCACTTTCTATCAACATCAGGACATTGAACATGGGTTTGGAGGGCCTGCAAGAACAGAGGAAGCCATCGCTACTCTTGTCAAGTCATACAAATCATCAGAGATTTTCTTGGAAGTTCAACAACGTGTAGCTAATATATCCCAAAAGGTACGTAAACATAAAGGTGCAGTTTTATTCGCAAAACAGAACTTGATGAAAGTATAAAATAACTAGAAAAGAGGTTGTTAATTACTTTGTGGGATTTTTGGTTTTTTTGAAGGAAAGTGGAGCTCTACAATTGAAGGGGAGCCAGGCAAGCTTCATCACCCAATGTCTTGTTCTTACCAGGAGATCTTTCATGAACATGTATCGCGATCTAGGTTATTACTGGCTCCGTCTTGCAATCTACATTGCGTTGTGCTTGTGTGTAGGAACTATCTATTACGACATTGGCTTCTCTTTCGGCTCAATTCAGGTAGCATTCGCTCCCTGATATACTTCCCTGCATTACTGAAGCTAACAATACATTTCAACGATAATCAACGGTAAAAACTGTGGATTCTCAGGCTAGAGGTTCAATGCTTATGTTTGTTGCGGCATTTTTGACTTTCATGGCAATTGGTGGATTCCCCTCTTTTGTAGAGGATATGAAGGTTGGTTTTGTTACTAAATATGTGTTACGTTCTAAAATATTACAGATTTCAATACGGTTATGTAATTGAATCCTATTCTGAAAACCAGATCTTTGGGCGAGAAAGATTGAACGGGCACTATGGAGTTGGTGCCTTTGTGGTTGGAAACACGTTTTCTTCCATACCTTACTTGCTAATGATCTCTTTAGTCCCCGGAGCAATTGCTTACTACCTCGTCGGTCTTCAAAAAAGTTTCGATCACTTCACCTATTTCGTGCTGCTGCTCTTCGTGACCATGATGCTTGTTGAAAGCCTAATGATGATTGTTGCAAGCATCGTGCCAGATTTCTTGATGGGAATCATAACCGGTGCTGGGATTCAAGGCGTAATGATGTTGAATGGAGGGTTTTTCCGTCTACCGGATGATCTTCCTAACCCGTTTTGGAGGTATCCAATGTACTACATTGCATTCCACAAGTATGCAAACCAAGGGTTCTACAAGAATGAGTTTGAAGGATTGACATTCCGCAACAATCTAGCAGGAGGACCACCGGCGATTACCGGACACGACATCTTGAGAAATACTTGGCAAGTAGAGATGGGATACTCCAAGTGGATTGACACTGCTATCTTGTTAGGAATGGTGGTGCTCTATCGTCTCATGTTCTTGGGAATTATCAAGCTTGTTGAAAAAGTTAAGCCTGTGATCAAAGCTTTCATGGCTGTCCCTCCTAGCCAGTCCGCGCAAATGGCGCAGAATCCCTCCTCCACACCACTAAAAGAAGTCTTCTGAGAAGAAAACGAACATCAAACGCATTTGTCGAATAAAGAACAAGACCTCTATTTCTCCATTGCAGCACAAAATGCAAGCAATCTCACTATGCACTGTAACAGAGTTAAATAATCTTGGTCTTGTAAAAAATAAAATGAAATGAAACGAAATGAAATGAAAGTTGAGCACCCACTTTGGCATCGAGTAATAAAATAATAATAAAAAGAAAATTAATAATTTACTCAAGCAGTCGTGTCGGTTACTCGTGCATAACGTTTAGCAGCCGCATGAGAATGATTTTTTGGACCAACTGACCAAGCCACCAAAGTTGTCAAAATTAGATAAATTAGCCATTTTGCTTGTCAACTAATTTTAGCTTTGATGTTTAATTAGTTAATTAGTCCCTACATTTGTACCAAATTTTCAATTTAATCCCTATATTTATAAAAAAATCAATTTAATCCTAATTAATTAGTAAAATATTAGTAGATTGAGACGCAGTAACCGCTACCTGAAAATAAAATAATGCTACATTATTGATCACAAAGTTTCCACTAATGAGCACACAATTATAGTAGATGAATGATATGTACAACCGCTTGTTATTACTTGCTTCATCGTTGTCTCTTTTAACCCACCTACTCATTTCATTTGGTTACCATACATAAATGAAGCGTGAAAACGCCAATTTAAATAAATCGAACAAGATAATACAGATTGAAGCAAAAATGGTGCTCATTAAATAAAATCCGGATGGAAGACTCACGAGTCTTTGTAACATGATAGTTGGATAACCTAGAGATTTTTAAAACGAGATATGTCTACGCATAAAAAAAATATATATAATGAAAGACTTTCACGAGTCTTTTTAATAGGTCAAGTTGGCTAGTCATGGAATAAAAAGACAAGTCGTGATAAAAAAAAATATTGTATCAGGAATTTTTTTTTTTAAAAATCAATAGAAATAGAAAATAAGGGTTTAATTAGACTATTTTTTTTTTTTTAAAAAAAAGAGGATATACAAAATTTCATAAACATGGGGATTTAATTGAAAAATGGGTATAAATGCAAGGACTAATTAATCATCACAACAAAATTAGTATAATTTTGACTAATTGGTCAACACAAAAAGAATAGTTTGGTGGCCGCTGGGAATTTTATGATAGTGTAGTAGCTAATATATCTTGGTCAAAAAAGGTTAAGAATATTTATTTCTTATTTTTTTCCCCATCAAACAGAGAGTTGTCTTGACTCTGTATAAATCAAGCATGCAAAATTAGCAGTACCTATGGCTTCCCCTGTTCATGTGCCTAGATGGACTCCTAGTCCTAGCCCACCAAGATCAGTAGGAGGGGTTGATGAATCAGTTTCTGATCAGGATAACCAATCCTCCCCCAATATAGACAGAACAAGGTTCCCATTCAGCATTAATGTTGTTGTTGCTGATGCATTTCTCCCCGTATCAGATCAGAAAACTTCCAATTTCACCACACCATCAGTGAAAAATGACACAAGAAATAAAGATGGTGTTTTCTTGACATGGAACGACTTGTCGGTTACTGTGGCGCCTAATGGCAGGGTCCCTATTTTGCAAGGGCTTACAGGGTATGCGGAGCCAGGAAAGGTATTGGCCATCATGGGTCCTTCTGGATGTGGCAAGTCCACTCTCCTAGACACATTGGCAGGTAAAAATCTTCAATCTTTCAAGTTATCGATTCGTTGTCCATTATTTAGAAATTCTGCTTGTAACTGTAATTGCAGGAAGATTGAGCTCAAATAAGCGACAAACTGGGGAGATTCTAATCAATGGCCATGTGGAGACACTTGCCTTTGGCACTTCCGTGAGTAAAACCAACTTACAACTTTGATGTCACATTGTCTATATTCTTGTGTGGCGAAAAAGATAAATAATAAATCTCGAGTCTAATTCAGAAGTCATGACTTTTGAGTGCATTGGTTCCCTGATATGGTAATAGAACATCTATGATCAAATGGCTGAGAGTTCGAATCCTGTCAGAAAAAATTCTACTTTAATGTTCTAGAAAAAGAACCCATATCTACAGTTTTAACAGATCAAACCTGTAGGTTTTATAATTGATGTTTCATTTCCAACATGATTGTTGATTTCATATTCTTGGTTCTGTATATATAGGCCTACGTGACTCAAGATGATACTTTAATGACAACACTAACTGTAAAGGAAGCCATATACTATTCGGCACAGCTGCAACTTCCGGATTCAATGTCAACATCTCAGAAGAAGGAAAGAGCAGAGACAACAATAAGAGAAATGGGTTTGCAGGACAGCCTTAACACTAGAATTGGAGGCCTTAGTGGAGGACAAAAGAGACGAGTTAGCATTTGCATCGAAATCTTGACTCGTCCCAAGCTCCTGTTCCTCGACGAGCCCACGAGTGGATTAGACAGTGCTGCATCTTATCATGTCATGAGCAGGATAGTTAAGCTTGCTAGCCAACATGGAATGACTATTGTCACTTCCATCCATCAACCTAGCAGTGAAGTTTACGAGCTTTTCCACAATTTGTGCCTCCTGTCTAGTGGTAAAACAGTCTATTTTGGTCATGTTTCCATGGCAGAACAGGTACTAATTAAATATATCTTGGTTACATTTTCACTCAAGAATTTGTCTTGTCTTATAGTAGAGGACATGTTACATGTAATGACTTATATTACAATTATTGGTGCAGTTCTTCGCTTCCAATGGTTTCCCTTGTCCTACCTTGAGAAACCCTTCTGATCACTACCTTAGAACCATAAACAAGGACTTTGATGCGGTAAATTCTCAATTTTACTTCTTCGTTTCGGTGAATGGTGATGAATTGTGTAAGAAAACAATTCTTAATCACAACTCACACCCATGATATATTATGTTTTTGTCTTCTCGAGTGTATTCTTTGTCCTTTTCGTACAGAAGACTATTCTTGTTCAAATATTGTCAGACTCTAAAAAGTTCTCCTTAATAGATACTATTGCGCTTTGTTATTGAAAGCTGATAAATTGCACTTCCTGTCAACATCAGGACGTTGAACATGGGTTTGGAGGACCTGCAAGAACAGAAGAAGTGATTGATATTCTTGTCAACTCATACAAATCATCACAGATTTGCTTGGAAGTTCAACAACGTGTAGCTAACATATCCCAAAAGGTAAATAAACCATAAAGGTGTAGTCTTTATTGGCAAAAATGAGATTCGTGGAAGTTTTATATAGAAAAAGAAAAAAGAAAAAGGTTTTTACTTTCTTGGCCATTTTATTTTTTGAAGAAAGGAGAAGCTATAGAAAGGAAGGGGAGCCAGGCAAGCTTCACCACCCAGTGTCTTGTCCTTACCAGGAGATCTTTCGTGAACATGTATCGCGACCTGGGTTATTACTGGCTGCGTCTTGCAATCTACATTGCATTGTGCTTGTGTGCAGGAACTATCTTTTACGACATTGGCTTCACTTTCGGCTCAATTCAGGTAGCATTCGATTCCTATTATACTTCCTTGCAGCAAGAAGCTTAACGATACATTTCGATAATAATCAAGCGTAAGAACCTGTGATTCTCAGGCTAGAGGCTCAATGCTCATGTTTGTCGCGGCATTCTTGACTTTCATGGCAATTGGTGGATTCCCCTCTTTTGTAGAGGATATGAAGGTTGGTTTTGTTACTAAATTTGTCTTGCATTCTAAAAGTTACAGATTTGAATATGGTTATGTGATTGAATTCTACTCTGAAAAAAAAACAGATCTTTGGCCGAGAAAGATTGAATGGGCACTATGGTGTTGGTGCATTTGTGGTTGGAAACACTTTCTCTTCAATACCTTACTTGCTAATAAACTCTCTAGTCCCCGGCGCAGTTGCTTACTACCTCGTCGGTCTTCAAAAAAGTTTCGATCACTTCGCCTATTTCGTGCTGCTGCTCTTCGCGACCATTATGCTTGTGGAAAGCCTAATGATGATTGTAGCTAGCATCGTGCCAGATTTCTTGATGGGAATCATAACCGGAGCTGGGATTCAAGGCGTAATGATGTTGAATGGAGGGTTTTTCCGGTTACCGAATGATCTTCCTAACCCATTTTGGAGGTATCCAATGTACTACATTGCATTCCACAAGTATGCATTCCAAGGGTTCTACAAGAATGAGTTTGAAGGATTGACATTCCCCAACAATCTAGCCGGAGGGCCAGCGATGATTACCGGACACGAAATCTTAAGAAATACTTGGCAAGTTGAGCTGGGATACTCTAAATGGACTGATCTTGCTATCTTGTTAGGGATGGTGGTGCTTTATCGTCTCATGTTCTTGGGAATTATTAAACTTGTGGAAAAAGTTAAGCCTATCATCAAAGCTATTATGGTTGTTCATCCAAGTCCCTCCACATCATAAAGAGAAGTCTTCTGATGGTTGAAGCAATACTGGATTGTCCTTTCCTGTTATGGAATTTGTCTAGTAGCTCTACTTTTTTCTTTAACTAGTGTTTTATTCTCGTATATAAAGTAATTATTTATTAAGTTAGAAGCAGTTAATTATTTAATTTTATTAATTGTTATGATTAAGTATGGAGTATTATTTCCATTAACATCAACCGTCTTTATTATCTATTAACTCTCACATTTTGAATAATTTTCTATATTTATAAAAAATTTATGTCATAATTTAAATCTACTCGCATAAATGAAAACGTTATATGAGCAAGCGAGTAGGCCGAACTCTCCCATTCTATAATTCTCTCAAGCGCAAGAACCAATCGCAAAAATCGAACTGCGGCTTCTTTAAAAGTTTAAACCCAAAAGAGTACTGCTAACAAAGACGACAACGTTCGGCCTCCAAACGACAAAGTACACGATATGCTAAAGCGAATATTCAGCACCGAGAAAGATCTTCCAACTTCTGAGCAAAGAGCGGGGGAGAGAGAGAGAGGGTGGGGTTGAGATATGGAGGAAGAAGAACACGAGGTATACGGCGGAGAGATTCCTGACGTGGAAGGCGACATCGATCCTCACAACGCCTATGCCGACCTGTCCGCCGCCGCCGACGACGCTGTCAAGGTACCCGCTCATCCTCCACCCTTCCAATTCCATTTTCTTTTCATATTTATGCCACTGCAAGATCAAACCATACATTTAATTGGCTGTGTGAATTCCAAGTTTTGAATATGTCTGTGGATACCTTTTTAGGAGCTAGATGAGATGAAGAATAGATTGAAGGAGATGGAGGAGGAAGCTGCAGCTCTTCGCGAGATGCAAGCTAAAGTCGAGAAAGAAATGGGCGCTTCTCAAGGTTTCTCGTCTTTTTCATCTTATACTTAAACTTGTAATATTCAGAGCTTCATTTGTCTGATAAAATTTTAATTTTTCTTGAAATCTTCTTTTTCATAGATCCTGCTAATGCAGCTGCTAGTCAAGCCAATCGAGAGGAAACAGATAACCGTTCAGTGTTTGTTGGCAATGTAAGGAATTGATTATTACTTATTTTAGCTGGAACTTACTTATCGGCAGTGTTAGTGACTAGATGAGATTCAATGAGTCTCAACATTTTGTGTTTTCCATCTATACTTGCATATAGAAATAATATATATTAGCTGTAATTCTGTTTGGAGTTTCTAAACATATTTGAGTTGTAGGGCCTTATAGGTGGTTGTAGTGTAGGTGATTGTGACCTTCTTGTGGCAAAATGTAACCAAATTTCTGTTGTTCTATAATACTTCATTTCTAATTATTTCCATCAGCAAAATTAATTGATAGATGAATTCCTTTTCAGTGGATAGTCCCACCATCATGAGTGTGTAGGCTGTTCACTCTTTTAACAATGGACATCTTCGTGTGCGTTTTAGCTAAACAGCCTAGGGTTTGTTTTTATGTTTCAGGCATTTGTAAAATAGATTTAGTTACTCCGTGAATATTGTTTCTACTAATCTTGTTGTTTTAGTGTGGATGTAGATACTTATCATTTCCAATCATGGTTTGACCTTGTGTCTCACTATGATCGCAGGATTCTTCTTGTTCTTCAAGTTCTGTGTCTTACACTGGAATTTTACTCTGTATTTGAGGGCTGGGCAGGCCACTATTTGTTTTATGATAAATAGAATAAAAAATTGATCTTTGAAAAGAAAAGAAAAACAAAATCCCTAAAAAAATGAGAGGGAAATGTATGCAAATTTTACTTAAAAAGAAAAAGAAAAAGAAAAAAAGTGAAGAGTGAAAGAGCATTTGATGGGGGAAAATGCCAAAAGAAAAAGAAAATTAAAAAAGTAGAGGGAAAAAAAAGAAAAATAGAAGAGATAATGAAAGAATGGAGAGCCGAAGTGATATTCAGTGTGGAAGAAGGTTGGATAAGAAACAAGTGGTAGGCTGAGCATTTTGGAAGAACAAACTGGAGTGGAAGTTGGGAAAAGGTTATGTTTGATGCTGAATGATGGAAGTAGGGTTAAAAAGGGATGCTTCAACCATGTATTGAGAGTCAGAGCAGAGGAAAGTCAGGATGTGCAATATTACTTTACAGAGCGTCATCACTGCTACTGGTGGTCATTGGTGCTTCAAATATGTATTTGTCATTTGGCGTCTGTGGTGAATGGTGTAAGATTGCTACTTCCCTTGTGGTCGCCGTTCTTGTTTGTTTTTTGTTCAAAGTTTTCGTTTGAAATGTTTGACAATATGGAGTTTTTGATTGCATGTGAACTCGTCGTTAGTTCTTTAAACACTAATTACCCATTTTGACTCATTAGCTTTATCAATCAAATGAATGTTTTTTATTAAAAGAAATAAATGTATTTCTTAGGCCAGCCATTTTGCTAAAGATTTCTAAGTTGCTTGAGTTATGACAAAATTAGGGATACAATGATCCAATACCTTGTTGGTGAATCCCGTGTGTCCAAAGCTATCTTTGTGCATTGAGTATTTTCAAAATTTGATGCTTCTAAGTTACTATAAATATGTAACTACTTTTTGACGCCGTATCTTGCGTATTATTGCTAAATGCATTGGTGTTATTGACCCCTGGGGTTGAGACTGGACCATAACTCACCACCTTACTGTTTATCGAGAAAATTACAATTTCCACTTTTTTAATTTGGCTTCCCAAGCTTAACTTTGTTACCAATTGTATTGCCTACAGCTGCTACTATCTTGGAGTTAACGTGTGGTTTAGCAGAGCTTGGTTTGTAGACTTGTCCTCCTGGGAAGGACTGAATGATTGGTTTTTATTTTTTGCCCAGTAAAACAGTGGGAGGAGCCTGTTAAAGAACTGTTAAAAACCTCGTCTCAAGGTTTATATGCGAGAAGAGGAACTGGTTTATGAGTGATTTTGGGGCGTCATTATATGATTGTTGTTGTGTTGGGGAGGATATGAGTTGTCATGTGGTGATGATCAGGAGGGAAGATATCTACTACAAAAGTCACATTTTGGCCAATAAGTCTCGTACTGATTTGACAAAGCCAACTATGTGAAACCAAATGTTTTAAGACGCCAGAATCCAATCATTAACTGAAAAAATCTCGGTGAGAGAGGACAAAGTGTTAACATGTCAGATAAGGAATTTGATGTCTGACACTATTGATGAGCATGATTTGAATTTTGTATTTTAGAATGTGTTTGCTTATTAACAAAAGAAAACATTCTTTGTAATGAAACGCAGTTTGGTTATGACCGTAAGTCATTGTGTGATTGTTGGCATTGAATTTGCTCCATCTCTTTCAGCTTGCTGTATTATGCTCATGGCACTAGGAACATTGTAGAATAAATGTGTCTACTGATTGTCCCTTGACTTTTCTTTCAGCAGTGAAGTAGTTGTTTATGGAGTCTTGTCACAGCATCCATCTCATTGAACTTTGTACTGCAGGTTGACTATGCTTGCACACCTGAAGAAGTGCAACAGCACTTCCAGTCCTGTGGTACGGTGAACAGGGTTACTATTCTGACAGACAAATTCGGCCAGCCTAAGGGTTTTGCTTATGTGGAATTCGTCGAGGTAGATGCAGTTCAGGAGGCTCTAGCTCTGAATGAATCTGAGCTGCACGGGCGTCAATTGAAGGTAGGCTAACAGTTTTTCCCTTGATGCTGGAGGACGAGACTGACCAGTATACTGGAATTCCCATAACAGCATGTGCCTTTATGAGATACTTTGGCTTCTTGATCTCTGATTGGATGTTATTGAAATGCATATCAGGTTTTGCCCAAAAGGACTAACGTTCCTGGAATGAAGCAGTATCGTCCCAGACGCTTCAATCCTTACATGGGTAGTCGGTTCAGGAGGCCTTATGTGCCCCCTTATTTCTATTCTCCGTATGGATACGGGTATGTTCCTTAAAACTGCATCTCTTTTTGGTATGATGTTTGGTTAGGCGTAACTCTAGTTCACTTTGCCTCCCAAATGACTGCAGGAAGGTTCCTAGATTCAGAAGAGCAATGCGATACATGCCCTATTACTAGAAGATAGTTTCTGTCAAGATGTTGAAGACGAGCGCCTCTAGCTAATAATTGTGATATTAAGCATTATGATCAATGGAGAGGATGAACTCTATGTTTTGCTGTGATCATTGTAAAAGAAAACAAAAAGTTATAATCCTTTGGATTCAGTATTTAAGGAACTACAATTTGTGATGAGTTTGCCATTACAATTCTAGCATTGTTCAGCCCATGATTTATGCTCAAGTTTTGTTCCATCCTTCAGAAAAAAAAGAATTCCTCATCGATTGTAGATTTTTGGCTGTCACCTTTTGTATCTATATTTTTTTCCCTTGAAAAAAAGAAAAGATTTTGTGGGAAAAACGAAAACCTCGTATACCAAAAGTTTTCAGAAGGTTCGAGGATTAGAAATTTCATCTGGTTTTAAGTGTAGTTGAATCGGGCTTCAATCCACCCAAAATATTAAATACTTTTGTAAATTATTAAATTATTTTCTTTAAAAACAAATGTATATTTTTATTCAATTCAGTAAAATTTCTTTAAAAACCAACTTTGACATCTCTTAAATTTAGAGATGCAAAGTGTAACTTAATCAGGAGAGAAAACTAGGAAAAGTTAACATTTTAGTTCGAAATAAGCAGAAAACGAAAGAAGAAAAACAGCGTAAAACTCCTGCCTCAATTTTTAAGCGGTCGATCTAGATGAATTATTAAGTAGTCACTGAATCACGTCGATTTGAGCTAACTATCGAAACAACAACCTAACTTGTCGTTTGAAGTGTGGGGGCTTGTATTATAATTTTTCTTCTTGTAGGGATTTAATTGAAAGAATTTGAATGAAATTAGAATATAAGCAAGAAAAAAAGGAAAAAGGAAAAGACTTTTAGACAAAATCGGACCAAAAAGAACCAATTGGTTTTTTGTTTTTCTGGCTGAATTGATCGGTTCGATCCCCTTCGATCCAATTTAAAAACAATATTCTCAAGAATCTCAACTGATGTCATCTAGCAGAACCAAAGCTGCAGCGAAACAAAATTATACTAATATTTTTCTCAATCTACCTGGGTCATTAGAACAAGGTCAAGTTTTAAATGGGATGAATATCTATATTCCTCATTCGAAACTAGGGCTTAGGTAAATAGTTGAACCACTCTGAAATCCTCATACATTCCTGGTTTTTATTAGCTTCCTTTGAAAAATCACAAACAATGACTTCAGAAAACATTCAGACACAAGTACACTGTGTACACTCATTAAGTAATACAGTAACCCAACCCCTTAGCTCTCCCAACCAATGCTTTTTGCAGGTAGGATCTAAGCAAGAAACTTCTCTTGTTGCTCTCTGCTATTTGAAGAAATGGATCGAATGGAGACTTACTTAAGTCTTTTATGAAATACATTGAAAACAATGTGGGATTATAAACCAGTGCAAGAATTTGGAAATGCCAACCAGCTCTAAGAAAGTTGATTTTGAGATCCTATCCTTGTCCGTCTAAGTCTCTCTGAAACGATAAATGCTAGCTCAAGAGACTGAGAAGCATTGAGCCTTGGGTCGCAATGTGTATGATAGCGTGAGCTCAAGTCATCAAAAGTAACTGTTCGAGACCCTCCAATGCACTCAGTCACGTTCTGCCCGGTCATCTCTAAGTGAATTCCTCCAGGATGACTGCCTTCTTGCTGATGGACATCAAAGAATGCCCGCACCTCCGCCTACAAACAAAGACAAACATATTTGTACATGAATCAATAACCAAGAACATGATTTTCCCACCTAATTCCTTCTTAGGGAAAAGGTTTCCTAGGCAACAAAATGAGAGCCCACCTAATTCTGGAAAATAGATATAAGGTCACCTCGACTATGATTGCTCACTTGCTAGCAATCATAATCACACAATGTATCTGGCACTGAGGGACAATAAAGATTGTCCACCAAACTGGAAACTTATCCTACATTTTAGTCCATTCTACTTCACACAGTCAAGATCTTTTATTTTAGCCTAGCACAATGGTTATCTATGATTAATTTATTTTTATGACTTGACTGTATGACAGATTAAATAGAGTGAAAGGAGAGAAGTAATACCAGAATTGCATCGAAGGGGCGTGTTTTGAGTCCACATGGTGCCTTGATGGTATTTCCATGCATTGGATCACAAACCCATGTCACAATTTGTCCTCCCCTGCGGACTGCTCTGATCAGGTGGGGAAGCTTGACTCTCATGTTTTCAGCACCCATTCTACATATGATTGTTATCCTCCCAGGCTTGTTAGTTGGATTCAAGATTTCGATGAGCTTGACTAGCTCGTTCGGGTCCATTTTGTTGCTCACCTGCATCACAGTGTGCATTTAGTCTCCAACTTCAGGTTTTGGAAGAAAAGATACTATGTTTCCTATAAGTACATAATTTGGAAAGCCTACAGAATTTGCATTAGGGTACCTTGATCCCAAGAGGGTTGGAAATTCCCCTAAGGAATTCCACATGTGCACCATCCAGCTGGCGAGTACGCTCCCCACACCAAAGCATGTGAGCAGAACAGTCATAGTACTGGCCGGAGGTGGAATCCAGCCTTGTAAGAGCTTGCTCATAGGGCAAAAGTAAGCATTCATGTGATGTCCAGAACTCAGTTGTTGTCATGACAGGGTGGTCCACTGTAAGTCCTGCTGCAGCCATGAATCCTAAGGCCTCATCGACCCGGTTAGCCAGTTCATGGTACCTAAAACAACCCAACAAAAAAGAAAGATGAGAATTGACTGAACAACATATATCTAACTCAAGCAAACAAACAAACTAAGTCCATAAAGTTGTATAATGTACTTTGATTAACACTATGTGTGCCAATTTTTAGAATGCGCCCAAAGACACATCCAAAAAGCTCATGGATACAATCAAATAGAAGTGATTCAAACTGCATCTATAACTCCGAGGAAAGTTTGACTGTTCATACCTATCTCCCTGCTCACTTTGCTCTGCAAAATCAAGGTTCCACTGGGTAACTCTCTGCATTGCAGCATAACCTCCGGTGGCGAATGCTCTAAGGAGGTTGAGAGTTGCAGCAGATTGGCAATAAGCTCTAATCATCCTTTCTGGGTCTGGAATTCTGGACTTCTCGTCAAAGACATCACCATTAATGTTATCTCCCTTGTAACTTGGCAGCTTCACTCCATCCCTCTCCTCAAATGCGTCTGATCTGGGCTTTGCAAATTGACCAGCCATTCTCCCAACCTAAGATAATCAGAGCCACACACAAACGGTCATAGTTTAAAGTCAGTCTTAGCTGTTATGACTAATCTCTACATAAGAAATCTAAGCCCCCCTTCAAATATCAATACCCTCCATTCAAAGATCACATACATTTACAAACAGATTAGATTAATCAGGAATCTTCAATTTTATTAATTTTAAAATATGAAAGCCATGCCCTCACCTAAAAACCAAACCCCAAAATCAATACATATTTCCAGAAAAGACATAGAACCACAGCCAAAAGTTGTAAATTTCTGCAACATTGTTATCTAAATTAAACACCAACATCAAACCTATTACCACATGAAACAAAAAATAACAGCAATAGCATTTGTACATGAGAAAAATAAGATAAACCAATGTCTTACTACATAAAAAGAAGAGTAGAGAAATTTGAAAAGTGGGATCTAACCTTAATGATAGGTATTTGGCTACCAAACATGAGAACAACACTCATCTGAAGAAGGATTCTAAAAGTATCCCTGATGTTATTTGCACTAAACTCCTTGAAACTCTCAGCACAGTCTCCACCTTGTAATAAAAACGCATTCCCTACAGCAGCCTCAGCCAACCTCTCTTCCAAACTCCTCGCCTCTCCGGCAAAAACAATCGGCGGAAACGCCTCTATTGTGTTCAAAACAGACTCAAGATTCTTGGCATCTGGATACTCAGGAAGCTGCAACGCTTTCTTCGTCTTCCAGCTCTCCAGACTCCATTTCCCACCACCTGGGGCGGCAACAGATGGGCGCACGGTTTCTTTGACCGCGACGGCATCATTGGTGGACTCAGCAGCATGGACGGCTGTGATCGAAAGGCGGGATCTTGGCTGGTGGGGTTTGATCCTTGGAAGGAGAGAACAAATGGGTTGTTGCTGTTGTCTTGGTTGGTGGGATTGAGAAACCAAAAAGGCAGACTGGGAAGAAAGAGTTGAAAGAGCCATTGTAGTTGTTTTTTTCAGAGGAAAACTTCAGGTTTTGGTTTTGAGATGGAGGAAAAGAAAGGGTTTTTATAAGGGGTTTAGGGGTTTGGTGGGCTTAATCCCTTTTTATAGGAACAAAAAGAAAAAAAAGGGTTCTTGGTTGGTGGTGGACTCCAATTTTCCAAGTTGCAAAAGTCAAGAATAGCAAGGAATAGGAGTAGGAAGGTTGTTAGGAAAAAAGGAGGGAAGGGAAAGAGGGGTACTTTTATGAATTAAGAGGAAAGAGAGAGGACTTTTCGATAAAAAATATGTTGGTAGAGGGGTCTTTGGGTAATTGGGGTCATAAATTAGGCCTTTTATTTTTTTATTTATTTTGGTGAAATAGCCCTTTGTTTTCGGTGAGATTAGCAGCAGCAATAGCAATTTTATATATAAGGAAAAAACATGCACCTACCTACCAATTGATGGCTTGTCTATTACCACTATTATTGTAAATTATAATGGCCTCTCTACTAATTTCTTCACCTACCCATATTGCACCATTCTTATTCAAATTCAGTGCAATGGGCATATTCTATGTGGATAATAGATACACTGTCAAGTATCTTCTGTCGGTTTTGTGACCCTTGTTGTTTAACCCACCCTAAGTTGTCGTAAGCTTTTGCGTATTTTCTTTTTGTATACAGAGAGACAGGTAAGACTCGAATTTTAGTCTTTATTAATATTTTACTATCGCGTATGAGGTTGTAGTTCAATTGATTAGTGTATGATATTTTTATGACGTAGGTCATGAGTTAGATCATTAATATCGTAATAATAATTAATAATATAACAATTTTATAAATAAAAAAATTACTATATGCAGACAACCAATGAGTTATTTGTCTGTTTTGTATATTTATCTAGTTTTTAATAAATTGTGCTTATAAAAAAATTTAACAAATAAGAAAAAAGTTGATAACTCTAAAAAAATATACTCCCTCCGGTCTCGAAAGAATGTCTTTTTAGGATAGTAAAAATCCGTAGGATAATGATCTTTGATCTTATTTTATTCCGCATTGTTCATTTTTACTCATAATTTTTACTCAAATTACCACATCATCATCAAATTGGGTTGATTCAGAATATCTTTTTATCATTTGCACAAAATATATACTTCGGAAAAGATAAAATAATAAATATTATGAATAGTAAAAATCCGCAGGAAAATGAGAGTCATTCTAAACCGGAGGGAGTACATACATAAACCATAATATGTTGTGATAATTCTCAGTTTTTCACCCAAAATAAATAAGTTGGTGGGTTGGTATAAAAGGTATTTGATAATACTATTAATTGTAGAGGAGTAAGCTTGATGTACGCTAACGCAGTATAAAATGTGGCTACAAGTCAACAAAAAGTTAGCTCCACAAATGCTATCACAACAAAATTATGGTTAGCTAATAAGGTACACGTATAGTAAAATCGGTGTGAGGTTTATAGATAGTTACTAAACTTAATGATATTTTGTTTTGTTGTTTTTTATTTATTTATATTATCATGTGATTCTTATATGTAACCTCATTACCGGTTAGATATTCTAATTAGAAGTGTCAAAATTGAATACCAAATGTAATACATTTATAACTTGTTGTGAATTTGGTACGAAACTCCACAAGTAACAACTAGATTGATTAGGAAGATCTAACTGATCACGTAGGGTTGGAATTCTCGAACATCAAACTCTTCACACCAACTATAGTTGAAAAAAACAAACCTATATAAACTTATTGGTTTATGCTCAAATATTGAACTCTGAGAATTTCTTCTCTCCCTTTTGTAAAAAATATCATTAAATTATAAACTCTGTTGATTTATCATTTTCTAATAAATTGGATAACTTTGGATATTTTTATCTCCTACCAAACTCTAGGTGACATTTGTTTTACCAACAAGCAAAAGTTTGCAAGAAAAATCTATAGGGCTCGATGATGAAACAAAATCAAATTATAAAAGGATACATTTTGTTTTTCCTTATGCATCATTGTTGTTTATCTAATGAAAATCCCTCCGTGTCTGTCTTTGGTATAGTCTTGATTATCATTGATATGTTGTTGCTATGAGAACTAGGAGTGTATTTTTTATGGTTGGAAACTTCAATTTTATCCAACGAATTTTATGTTTTCTTTGTTAGATTTTAGGTTCAAAATCATTCGGTATAATCTCATATATATTTTTCAATTTAATCATAATCTTAATTTTTCTGTTAAATATTAGAAAATTAAATAATAAAATAATATATTTTAGCTTTAATTATTATTTTTGTTTATGATAAAAATGGAGAGACTGATGAAATATATTCTTTTTCTTTATTTATTTTTTCACCGTGGTGAGGAAATGTCCTTAATTTTTTTTTCTTTTTTCAGACAAAAAAGTTTATGGAAAATCACCCGAAAATTAACTTCAAGGTTAAAATAAAAAAATCTAGAAAAAATCTAGGACTAAATCCGTTTCGTACCTATCTAACGAAGAAAACATAGATATCTAAAGATGAAATTGAAATTTCCCCAAAATTTAAACTAAGAAAGTGAACCGGGATGTGGACCAATAATTATTAATATATATACATAGTAATATATTTATAGCAATCACTTTTGAACTAATTATGATAATTAATAATATAATTAATTTTTTTATAAAAAAAAATAGTGAACTGAATTTGAGTTATACCGAACTAAACCAAATCATCTTAAGATAAACACACACTCCTAAAAATGACGGCTTAATTCAGACTTTCTAACTTATACGGGGACATGTTAATGTTAGATGGGGTACTTAGACGCAAGGCTAACGAGCCAAACTCAAAACTAAAATGCGGAGTGTAGACAAGTTTGGCTTATACATGTTACAATTCCAAGCTAAAACATGAAACAAGGAATTGTAGACAAGTTTGGCTTACACCTTCTTCTTCTTTTCAATCTCTTGCGGCTTGTTTAGTAACCGGACATGAATTAATGGGAATGAAATTGAAGAATCAGTATGAGTTTGATTCGGAATAAGATTGATGAATATAGTCATAAATATGTTTCGTATTTCAAGATCATGAACGAGATTAATTAAAAAGACCTTTGTTTAGCACCAAAACTATGGAATGGGATATCATTTTGCTATAACTTTTCTTTTCTTAAATATGGTTGATTTATCAACAAAAAAATTCTAACATAATACGGGAAAAAAATACTTCAAAGGTGATTTATTGATTTAACAAAAGACCAAATTCGAGATTATTTCTTTTTTTCCTTTCAAAAAAAATTTAAACTATTTTATTTGTAAGAAAAATATAAAATATAAACCCATAAAAATAAATTGTTTAGATTAATTTCCTAATCACTTTCATCCAAGTCCTTTTTCCCTAATCCGACCTTTGTTTTTTTTTTAAATTCTAACTTTCATCAATTATAATGGTGGTAACGGATCTAACAGCCCGTTTGGTTACCCGTAATGGACTATAGTTTGGTATCCTACCACCATGAATGAAAATAAAAAAGTTGAATGACTATTACCTTTGTTTGGTATGAATGGTGAAGAACGAGAACAAACATGTAAATTTCTATTTTACCTTTATTTTCATGGAGTCATTATTAAATATGTTTAATAATAAAATTCATTGATTATATTATTTGATAATTTATAATAAATAAATTTATATATATACTAGATTAATCGAGTTTAATTATATTTTAGAGAAAAAAAAAACTGAAAATACGTGTCCTTGATATACATATCCACGTTTTATTCATGCTTATTGCGGGATGGAGGAAAGTGGTAGATAACAATCTTTTCTTTTTTGGTAGTTTGGATATTCAAAGACTATTAAAATTTTAATAATTGCTTACTAATTATTACAAGTAATTCACCATATTTTTTATTTATGAATTTATTTAACTATTTTTGTTTAAATATTAAAATTTATGTGATAAAATATAATAAAAGTTAATGTAATAATTTTTTAGATAAAAGAATATGAAAATAATAACTCGGAGCACGAGAATAACACTTTTTTTATACTATAATTTGGCGTACATTGTTTCCACGTTATCAATGCATGTAATAGAGACATCACATCGGTTCAGTGCGGTTGGGGTGTTTTCACGAGTTAGTGTGTGATTCACGGCTAAAATGTCATATTCAAAATTCTATTTTTATACTATTTTAAGATATTAATACTATTAATTGTGATCAATTCTACTCTTTTTTGCAAATCACATGTTACTTTATCGTTCTAGAAGAAAGGAAGGAAAATACCATGAAAAAAGTTAAAAGCTTGGTGGATGACTCGGAGAATAGCAGGTTGTTATTTCATGAACAGCAATTAATTCCAATTTTGAGCTTAATTGAAAGGAATGACCATATGTGTTGCTGGTGGGCCTTGGAAGAGCTGGAGCCCATGTGAGAGAAAAGGAGGCGCGCCTTGTGCAGCTTTTAGAAGAACTTAAATTGGAAATTTACTTTCTCCTCTGTTTGAATTCAATTAGGAGATACTCCCTATACACTACTTTTGAATTGGAATTTTATCCAATTTATAGGATTCTATTTGAGCTAGGTTTTATTTTTAAAAGAGGACGGCAGCAGCTAGGTAGTCTCTCTCTCCTTCCTCTCGAATTTTCTGCCATTGTTGGCTGCAACTCTGTTCTTATTTCCTTCCGTTTAATTTAATTAATTAATTCATGCATAATTACTTATTTAATTAATTATGTTGTGTTCTAGCTAATTTACTTATTTTTCTCTGCCCATGATTCTTCGATTGTGAGATCGAATTGCTCTTCATACATTCTGAATTTATATTTTTCTTTTTTTATTACATGTTAATTTATTATTGTTTTGTGTAAAGCCTAATCAACTTCACCTAGAACTTGAATGATTATAGTCTTTCTTTGAGACTTTGGAGTCTACATTGTCAAGAGGAATACGAAGGCGACTAACTGGTCGACGGTTAGAAAGAGGGTAAAATATGGTTTATAGGAGTAGACACTTCTCTCTCCCAGACCTGGGATAGGTCTCTCCCCGTGTCTTATCAATTGCTCAATTAAATT
>NBIL01078376.1:0-40191 GCA_002752925.1 Viola pubescens var. scabriuscula | reverse complement strand
AAAAAAATAAAAAATAAAAGCATCGTTGTTAATTTTATATATTTTTTATAACATTTTAAAATATTTATCACTTTTAAATTAGTTCTGGATTTTTTTTTGTTTTAAAAATTCTTTTCCTATTTTTCTAATTTTTAAAAAAATAAGAGATTAAAAAAAAATGGTGAAAGCAAATTCGTTAGGGTTTTGGATAGAAAACTTAATGAGGGCCTCTTTGCAAGGAAAAACTAATTAGGGGAGCTGAATCCAACAAAAAATTATTGAGGAGCCTATTTGCTAGGCGATAATAGTCGTGGACCGCAATCCTATTTTTTTTTTTGTCATACCGCGATCTAATTTTTATTTATTGAGGGGGACTGTTTGCCGATCAATGATAGTTCAGGAAGTGGTGCTGCTAATGAAACAAATTGGTCAAAGGGTTTCGTTAGTTTATTGGACGGAAGTCCAAACGAAGGGATTGAAACGCGGAGAAAAATTAATTGAGGCACCGCAATTCTAATTTTTTTTGTTAAGGGGTCTGTTTGTCAATTAATAATAATTTAAGAGTACCCTAAAATAAAATACCCTCTAAAAATGGCAAAAGAAGAAGAAGAAAGAAGCAAGTAGGCTGTTGTTGTTTCCTTCCTGGAGACGGGATTTTTGTCGAGAGTCGGTTTTGTTAGTTTCTCTACAGGTTTTCCAACTCCTCTATTTTTGTCCAAACTTGCCGCGCTATTTTAAGCGCCCTCTCTCGCCTCGTTCGCTCGCTCTTAGGCCTCCTTTTCAAGTCCGTTCCTAATGCAACGCTTTCTCTCTTTCTCTCTCTATCCATCTATTCATCAATCAAACAACTTCCACGAAATCCAATTTATCCAACAAACAATCTTCATATTCGCCTGCAAAACTGCAACTTCCAACAACAACCAGGTACCCATTTCACCATTCCTGCATTTTGTACGTGTTACATCATTTTCTGGTTAAAGGGTCATCTCCATTTTGGTTCTTGTTTCGTGCCGATTTATTGTTTTTCTTTCCCATTTTTATTCAAGAATTGTGTGTGATTTTAAATTGGCTGATTGGTTATGTTCAAACTTTCGAGCAGTTGAACTTTTCAGTTTCAAATCTCTGCCTATGTACTGTTTGATGAATGATCTGTGAAGGGCATTCTATCTCCTTGAGTGATTATATGACTTTTGCATTTGTTAGAAGAGGTAGGAAGGTGATTGTATGATCGATCATTGCATTCTCTCTTTATTGTGGGAATGGGGTTGGTTTTTGTGATAGACCAATAGGCTGATAAGTTCTTGATTTGGTCTTTGCTTTAGGAACTTTGACTATTACTGTGTTCGATTTGGGGGTTTATGAAAAAGTAAGAATTTCGAACAGCCATGGCAGCTAAGACTCCTGGTAGCTCAGGGCAAAGGATTTGTGGTAATGCGGACAAACGTGTGGCAAGTAACAGAGGAAATGCAGGTAGAAATGTAAATAATATTTCTGTGCAGACCGGTGAGGAATTTTCCAAGGAATTTTTGAATGATCGCGGTGCTCTAAGAGGGGCTCCGGACCCAAACCAGTGCATTATTGTCGGGTCTAACAATAGTCACAATCATCGGATGGTTTATGAGGATCCTGCCAGCATTCAAGGACCAAGGAGGAAAGAATCCTACGGTGATGTGTTAGATTCAAGGCCAGGGCGCAATGATGAAGTAGAGAGTAGGGCTTATCCTGATAATATAAGTAGAAACTATGGGGAACAGGGTCCCAGTAGACAGAAATCAGGTAAACGCCCTGATGAAGTGAGTATGGATCCGTGTACTCCACGTTCGTCCATTCCATCAAGCCGCGTGGCAAAATCACCTCAGCCATTTGATCCTCATGGATTGGTGATTTCAAAAGATTCTTTTCATGGCAAAATGAAAATTATGTGCAGCTTTGGGGGCTCAGTATTACCCAGACCGAATGATGGAAAGCTTAGGTACGTGGGTGGGGAAACAAGAATAATATCCGTCAGAAAAAATGTTGCATGGTATGAACTTCTGAAGAAAACTTTAGGAATTTGTAAGCATCCTCACACAGTCAGGTATCAACTCCCTGGTGAAGATCTGGATGCACTTATTTCTGTTTGCACGGATGAAGATCTTAATCATATGATAGAGGAATATGAAGAACTGGAAAGAGCTGGAGGCTCGAATAGACTCCGAATATTCTTAGTTCCTACAGGTGAATCTGATAATCCAAGTTGTCTTGATGAAAGGACCCCAAACCCACCACACAATGAAGCTGATTACCAGTATGTTGTTGCTATTAATGGTCTTGAAAGCAGCCCAAGGAAAAGCTCTAGCGCACATAGTCTCACAAGCCAAACAACACAGTTCGGAACTTCTTCAGATTATGGTCGAAGTATTAGAGATTCTCCTACTTTTCATACATTGGATAATAAAGAGTACAGTCCAACTTCCCAAGATTTTGGTGGGAGGTTTCCAAATCACTCTGCTCACTTTTATACTACGACCTATTTCCCAGGCAAGTCACCCAATCGATCTCCTCCTGTCCTGTTAAATTCAGCAAATAGTTTCCAGGATTCTAACAAGCTACTTTATTTTGATCAAACATGTACAGATGGTAATGAAAGCATCAATACCTTTACCACTGACAGAATTCCATTTGAGCATGCATGTCATCCAAATGTCTCTTCGAGTTATATGAATATTCCGCACCAACCAGGTCCACTTCCAAATTATGATCATCGTCATCAGCGATATTTCATAGATCCTGACGTGACTAACAACCCATTCGAGGTTCGTCTTCCCAAACGTGTCCCAAGTGGTGATTTTCAGCATTATCAAGTACATGCTGAAAGTCATATGAGCTCAGCGATGCCTTCACTTAAGGAAAAGACCTTTTCTGATTCACAGTTGCAGGAACAGTGTGAAGGGTCTAAATGCCGGTTGGAAGATGGAGCTACTTCAATGCCATCTTGGAATAATGGAAGGGAAAAGTCACCTTTACTTGCAGTGCCACATTCTTCTCAAGAAAGGACAATGCAGTGGCGAGGTTCGGTGGATGAGAAATATCGAGCAACAAAGTATGAAAATCACTGGAATAGTGGAAGGGAAAAGTCACCTTCACTTGCAATGTCACATTCTTCTCAAGGAAGTCCAGTGCAGTGGCAAGGTTCAGGGGAAGAGAGACACCATTCAGGGAATTATGAAAGTCAGTGGAATAGTGGAAGGGAAAAGTCACCTTCACTTGCAATGTCACTTTCATCTCAAGAAAGGACAATGAAGTGGCAAGGTACACTGGATGAGAAACACCAAGCAACAAAGTATGAAAATCAGCGGAATTTCAGAACACCACCCCGCACCGACTTGAATCGGGATGTGGAGAAGTGGATCAAAACGAGTTTGAGTCACTCTGATGAAGAAAGAAAACTCTGGGAGGCAAATGTTGAAGCAGCACCAACCAATTATGCTGCAGAGCGTAAGAACACAAATAATTTAAAGTACACGGTGAGCATCCCCCCTCAGCCACTAGATTCACAAAAATCTGGGCACGTTGTTTATGCTACCCCAGTTAATGCTCATGAAAATTCGAGGAGGCAGCATCCTTTTGGACATCAATTACCCACTGATGCACCTGACTTGTATATCAAGAGTGAGAAAATCACCAAGGATCACAAGTCAAAGGATTTTCATGGGTTTCCTGAATACGTCCGCTCTCCATCTTCGGAATCAGGAAACCAAGAACTAAAAGTCCCGGCTGCTGTAAGTATAGTCCTCTCTCATGGAATTTTCAACAATATGAATATAAACTTGAATAAGAATGATAATTTCATTTTGTAATATGAATTTCAGAAAAGTACTGCTTCAAGTAGAGTGGCTCATGTTCATCATGAACACACTGAAAATCATCCAGTGTCAAAGCCTGCAACAGAAAGTGTACAGAAACATCACAGTATAAAGGAACAGAGTTCAACTGTACATAAACAACAAAGTGTAAGGGAACAGTGGTCAGATGATCGCCGTGGAAATGAAGTGCATGAATCAGTTGTAATAGTTGAAGATGTTACTGGTTCCACACTTGAAGATATCCCTACGTCTTCGAAAATAGTCCCACTTGTAGAAGAAGAGACAGATGAGTTTCAGACCCGTGGAGATACATGCGCAGAAAGCGTGGATGACGAATCTGACTTTGACTTTGACGTAATGTTTTTCACTATTGACTTGTATTCTTTGAACTTGATAGTTTCATCCAATAATCACTGTTGACTTGTATTGTCTGTTTCATAGGATTTGCAAGCTGATAGCAAAGAAATTGATGAATGTATTAGTGAGGCTACAATGGCTGAAATAGAAGCAGGCATCTATGGTTTGCAGGTTTGAATCTCTCATCCTATTATGTTGTACATTCAGGTTCAGACGAGTTTCAGGTCATGATATTTATGCACCATTTTTTCTCTCTACTACATTCTTGTGGTACATATACATCCATAATGTATAAATTCTTTTTAGACCACAACTATCTTCCAAATTCTGATCTTTCTGTCTTCATTCTTCAATAATCTCTCTTCTTTTGTTAGTTTTGAAAGGGAGAAAAATAGAATTTGACTTTCAACTAAATACGTTAGAGTCTATGACATGCAGATTATAAAGAATTCTGATATTGAAGAAGTGAAAGAGTTAGGCGCTGGCACATTTGGAACTGTTTATTTTGGGAAGTGGAGAGGTACTGATGTTGCTATTAAAAGGATAAAAAAGAGTTGTTTCTCTACCAGACCATCAGAGCAAGAGCGGTTGGTGAGTAGTTCTCTTCTCTCCCTCATTTTATTTATTTCCCAAAGACGATTGCACACATTAAATTTTTCTCCAAAAATGAAAATTTGATGCTGAAATGAATGAAGATACCATCTTCGGAAATGAGATACCATCATTAAAATCACAATTGGTGGAAATTTCACCGTGCACTTTTGTCCAGATCAAAGACTTCTGGAGAGAAGCACGGATCCTGTCTAACCTTCACCATCCCAATGTCTTAGCATTTTATGGTGTAGTCCCCGATGGGCCTGGGGGAACAATGGCAACTTTGACTGAATACATGGTGAATGGTTCGTTGAGGCGTGTGCTTCAAAAGAAGGACAGGTGAGAACCGATATATAAATATATAGTATTTCATTTCCTTGTATCCTCAATACTGAAATAGACTCATGGACTCTGTCCTGCAGAGGTCTTGATCGCCGTAGAAAGCTTATGATTGCACTCGATGCAGCATTTGGCATGGAGTATCTACATATGAAAGATATCATTCATTTTGATTTGAAGTGTGACAATTTGCTTGTTAACTTAAGGGACCCCCAACGACCCATATGCAAGGTAAGTGTTTCATTTTGAAGAAACAATTTGCTTGTTCACATTATTTCTTGGTCTACTTGTGTATCTCCAGCACCTTTACAGGATGATTAGGCAGTCTACAGTATTTTGTTTTTATTTTTTCACTCAACTCTTCATCAAATGCGAAATGTAGTTGCATTAACCAAGGGGTTGCCTTCTTTCCAGGTTGGCGACTTTGGATTGTCAAGAATTAAACGGAATACACTCGTGTCTGGTGGTGTGCGTGGAACCCTTCCGTGGATGGCCCCAGAACTATTGGACGGAAGCAGCAATCGTGTCTCAGAAAAAGTAAGGACTAACGAAGGACATCTTAACCAACAACTTTCACTCCCTATCATGAATATTGAGCATACAAGAAACAGAAACCGGTTTATTCTTCTTGACAGCATTTTTCATGAGAGCATTTGGATATTCTCTATTTACAGGTAGATGTTTACTCATTTGGTGTAGCACTGTGGGAGATCCTGACAGGCGAGGAGCCATATGTCAAAATGCATTGTGGTGCCATCATAGGTACCGATCGAGTCTTCAACAACTTTCCAGACAGCTTAACTAATTAGCGTCACTTCTGTCACTGTTTATGTTTTCTGCATTTGTTATACATACTTTTGACAAAATGTCTGATAACTTCTGCAAACTTTGCGCGAAGGTGGGATCGTTAACAACACTCTCAGGCCTCCGATACCAGAGAATTGTGATCCTGAATGGAAAAGGTTGATGGAAGAATGCTGGGCGTTTGATCCAAAAGCTAGGCCATCCTTTACAGAGATAACAAACAGGCTGCGTACTATGTCGGCCGCATTCCAACCGAAGCGATACAATCCTTCAAATAGATGAAAACAAGCAAACACTAATAAAATACTGAACTTAGTAGGAAAAAATACAATTTGTACAGTCATGAGCCGACTTCCTCAACTGGCAATGATACCAGTTACGTACTTTCGTTGTAGAGATATGAATATGTACATGTACGTAGAACAAGATTATCAATTTACCTTCCATTTATCATAACTTTTTGGTCCATGCATATAATGCATTGCATTGTTAATTTCACAGATTATGTCCAACCAAGCTACTCATAGTCTCCATATATATTTTTCAAAAGAGTTGCTTCGTTATAAAATGTAGAATACCAACAGGCGAATGATGTAAATTGCACGTGCATCCGCATATCTCAAGAAGATAAAAAGAAAAGAAAACACGTGCGTGTTTGGCCTCTCACTTTTAGCTATTTTACTTTAAAGTTAAAAAAGTAAAAACAACACTAGAATGTTTGATTTTTGAAAATGAAATACTGCTTATTTATATTAAAAAATAATAATATATTTATTTAAAATACAAATTTATTTAAAATATTAACATATAGTAACTTACTTAAAAAAAATATTAGTACATAATACTTATTTTTTAAATAAATAAATCTTATGAATTTACAAATTTAATGTTATAAATTAGTATATAACAACATTTGGATTAAAAATTCAACAAACTAATGACTTCTAAAGATCACTTCATTTTAATTAAAACAATTCATAGCATAACATGTAGTTTCTAACCAAACAATTTACTTACTTTATTTCACAGCACAACACAATACAACGCTGTGCATCACAGCACAACGGAGACCAAGCACACTCTAATTGACAATTTTTTCATATACAATTAATTTTTCCAATAAAAAGGAAAATAAATAATGTGCATTTTTATAGTGTCCAACATCAAATAATGACAAATATTCTTTCATAATCCATGGACCAAAGTTTTCTCAACTTCGTTATAATTTTTATCCGATAAAAAAACTACTCTATATATCTTACATGTGCATAATTTAAAATTGTCTTAATCTAATGGAAAGATTCACTATTTCAGGTAAATTATCTAGCTAAAGAAGTAAATTAAAATCATGCAAGTTTGATGCTTTCTGCTGCTGAACGCCTGACGTTTGCGCAACAGCACAACAAACCCATGCATGCAAAATGGAAAAGTTTTGGATACCACATGTCAACTTTTTACTCCATCTCCTTAATTTATTAGATTTGTTTCCCCTCGTAATTCAGTTCATTGATTAACTAATCCAAATTGGGTTCTATAAGTTCTTGCAGGATAGGTTCTCTCTTATAGTTTTAAAATAGTTATGTTTTCAAGATTCGAACTTGAGATTTTAATTAAGCCAGCAAAGTTCATTGTCGACTCATCTACACCCTTTAAGTTATTAAATTGTTTCTTAATATAATGCGTCGTGATAAATAAATAGTTAATACGAATGATTCGGTATTTCATATTTCTAAAAGTAAGAAGTTGCACCACATTTATGTATCAAAATTAGTCTTTTTAATAAATGACATCACCACATTTATATATCAAATGAGTTTATAACTCATTGATGTTTCTCGTAAAGTAGAAGAAAATTAAGTCTCATATTTATATCAATATAATTACACGTAAAGTTGCAAAAAGAGAATTCATAAAAGTTTAACACATTTTCTTTAACTACAGGAGGTGTTGACATGTATGTAAATATTAAATAAAAATTAGATAGGTAATTATAATAATAAATTACTAATGAATGATAATTAAAGAATATATAACAGTTAAAAAACTTTATTCGTGCTCGCATTTAAACCTTAATAATATATAATCTCACCATTATTTCAATGAATTATCAAAATGAATAATACACTAAAAAAATTAGTAAAATTAAAGAATTTTAAAAAGACTAAGCTTTCTATTATATTAAATTAATTATCATCGTTCTCTTACAGTTCGGTTCAGATGATGCTTTCATTTTTGTGAATATATTYGTGGAGAGGTTGGAGTTTTCTAGCTAGTTGGTTGTTTTTTGCTCAGGTTGCTGATTTGCTGTCTTTCAGCCTCGAGCTTGTGTATGGAACGTTGATCTCTTCTTTATTATGTTCTCATGACTTCAATAATAATTTTCCACTGCCTATTGAAAAAAAAAAAAAATATCATCGTACCTATGTTACATTCAAGGAAGTGTAGTTAATTAAGTTGGCAAATTGAAAACAACAATAACAAATAAATCACTAAAAAAACAATCACAAAACTTGCAATTTAAGCTCATCTTCACTAACATAAGTGCCATGGAACCCATATGGCACTCTACTCGGTAGCCGAACCGAACCCACTTGCTCCATCGTTGATGCATCCAATATCACCAATTCCGACCTCTCCTCTTTCTCATCTCTAACAAAACCCACTATAAACCCTTCTCCATCATCATCATCGCCGCTATTATTTTTCGCCACGTAGCACGGCTCACCACCAAACCTATCATGACCATACATGAATTTCGTCACCTCATTTGTCTCCAAATCCACCTTAGCAATCCCTCCACATTTCGGCCAAGGCTCCGCTATCGCCGAGTAACTGAACCGGGTCTTTTGACCCAATAGCCTCCGGTTCACTTGCCCCGCTTCCAAATTCATACCCGGAACAATCACCTTCCGGGTTGACTCCCCACTCCTCAAATTCAACCGAATTTCAGTCAACTCACTCTGAATTGGAATATCCGACTCATTAAAAATGGAATCGGGTGGGTTCATGCACAACCCGATTACGACTATGATTTCATCACCATTTTCTGAAATTTCTTCCCACGCATTCCACAAGTGGAAACAAAAACAATCTGGTGCGTCGACCCATTGGATTCTTGACCCATCCGCATCATCATCATCTTTACGCAAGATTCCGAATCTTGAAGTCTTATTTTTATCGTACACGACCGGGGACCCGCCCCGAATCATCTCAAATAACTTGAACACAACTTGGTGATCCGGTACCACCACATAATTTTTGGTCATGGCAAAGTCATGCACCATTGTCGGTTGGTCCAATGGAATATCCACCGCACGTGTCCTTTTCCCGCACGAGTCAAAACAGAAGTACTTCAAGTAAGGCTTTTTCAAAACGTCGTAGCTTAGAACATGGAGCTCACCTGTGGTGGGGTCCACTTTAGGATGTGCTATCATGGAACAGCCAAGTTGATCGTCGAAGCTGAACCGTCCGATTGTTTCAAGATCACCATCACCCTTGATCTTCACATGGTACGGTAGATCATCCTCTGACATGGCTAGCAATCTACCGTTGAAATAAACAAGCCCAGCATTAGCCGCGCCGCTGCCTTGTGAGCCGTCAACTAAGCCGACTGCAGAACGAGCCATGAACAGAGCCAGCCGAGCCAAACCCAAGTGGCCTTGCAACTCGCCAATCGGCTTGGGGAAAACGGGGCGACCCAGTTCAACTTCTTGCTTGAGCCGGCTAGTTTGGGAGTATCTGCAGCTGTAGCTGGCTCGGCCACCGCCCAATAAAGTAACCGCATGAATCATACCGTCACCGTCAAACAAGTGGTGTCCACCTGTAGGCGCATGCAGGGGATTGGCACCGTTTCTCAAGTAAACGCCACGTAAGCTGTCTGGGATATGGCCTACAACCTCCAAACCGTGATGAACCGGACATTCTTGAACCGGTGCGAAATTTCCCGAGAGTTGAACCGTCGGGTCGACCGTTTTAGGCAAGATGTGGTTTTTTTCTATCGGTACGACAAATGAGGCCTCAATTTTGGACAAAATTGAAGCTGCAAAATGTTGTAGAGGGTTTAGGCGAATTGGGTTCTTAGGTTTTTGTTGAGGGATCGATTTGGACTTAGATTCCAAAAGATGGACTGATTCAATTTTTTCCAACGGTAGAAGGGGCAATTGTAAAATATTAGTATTAATTTTGGTCTTAGAGGGATTGATGAGAACTTGGCAAGTTATTGATGGCTGGCTTTTGGCATAATTTTGCTTTGTTAATGGTGGCGGGTGGGGGGTTGACGGCGGGACGGCGGTGGAGAGGTGGAGGCGGACTTGCATTGTTGGAAACTAAGAGTTATGTGTTTGTGTTCTTTTCCCCCCTAATTGAAGTGGAGATCCATATTTATATAGGAGTTGAAGAAGTGTACTTTCTAGTTTCTTTTGGGTTGGTAATTAAGGAAAATCATGACGTGGGAGATGATGAAGCATGAAGGAACAAGTTGGATAACGTATTATTGTAGGCTAGGAGGGTAATTTGAACAGCTACCTCTTGCCGGTCGCTATATTATAACAATCATTGATGTAAACAAAATTATCACCCTAAAAATAGTTAAATAAACAATTAGTAAAGATAAATACTTAAACAGAATATTTAAATTTATAAGGGTAAAATGACATTAAAGGAAGATTAAGTAAAAATTCACAAAAAACTACTTTGATTTTATTTTTTAGTAATGAAATAACTTATTAGCAAAAAATATTTTTAAAATAAAAAAATGGTTCTATTAGTATAAATTATTATTATAATAGTAGGATATAACCCATGACATATTATCATAAAGACAACGTGGACTAATTAGTTGAGTTACAATTTTATGTGTCAGCGATAAACCTATACTCTTTGTATGGGAAGAAGGATTACGGTGGAAAGGAAAGGAAAGGAAAATTTAATAATTTCTCTTGTATAGCGAAAAATTAGAGGATGTAAACCAAGAGAATATAGTGGAAAGGAAGGGAAATTCTTTTTAAAATATTTACCTTGGGCCACAAAAAAAATTCTCTCAAAAGTGAGGAAAATGAAGGAAATTGAAAAAACAATTCTTTTTCTCTTAATTTTAAAATTATTGTCATACATGAAAAACGATATTTAATTTTCCATTCCATTCTTTTTCATTCTTTTCCCTAACTAATTTTCCTTTGTGTAATTGATTTCTCATACACAACAATAATCTCTCTACATGAAATGATACTGTCCGTTTTGGGTTTAAACAGGTTTTCCCCAAAAAGGCTCATTCTAATAAGAGTTCATATCCTTTTATGTATACTTTTTATTTCTTTTATCTTCCCGATGTGATATTTTGGTTCGCGCACGTCAACAAGAGACATGTTCAATTAAGTATTTTTAAGCACGAATAAAAATATTACACCGGAAAGATAAGAGCAACATCACATTGTGTTTAAAAATAAAATGATTACAGGTAGACACGAGTGAGTGCTTAAAGTTTTCTACAATAAACATACCCTTAAATTGGGAGGGAATTTGGTGGGTGATTGAAAAGAAGGGGAGAGGTTTTTGGAGGGGAAAAAAAGGAATTAAAAAGATTATAAAGGCTCCGAAAAAATTAAGAGTAAAAAAGAGAGTAAAATAAGACTTGATGATATGATCCAATTAGGGCGAGTGTATTAAACTAACAACAGCTAGAGTGATGGTTTCTAGCATTCCTAGTTCTTCTACGTACGTTTATTTTCCCTGTAAAAAAACAAGGACTAATTTCATAGACTTGGGTTGACGTTGCATAATGACAAGTGATAAGTGTATCCCTTGTCCGAAAAGACTTACAATTTACGATGAAAATTATTTTATTCCATTTTATTTCTTAATTATTTCATTATTTGTTCATTAAAATGGCATTGATCTCCCTCCGAATTTCAATTGTGTGAAACTTATTTATTAATTACCAGAAACGAAAACTTGAAAAAGTATATAAAACCTGTAATGAAGCGTGGGAATTTTTCCAACCACAAAATCCGACTTATATTTAATGACCTTACTAATATAGAATCTGAAAACTGTATTTACGATGAAAGGATTTGTTTTCTTGCCAAAGTCCATGAATTAATGCCATGTGGTGCTCGAAAACTTCATACTTTTGTTTTTCTCACTTGAAACAAATTAAGGCCACGAAGTTTCGAGTTTGGACGAACAAGTTTTGGTCCCAAGGAAGAAAATTGTCATTTTCAAACCAAGACAAAACATTATACTCAGTTGGTTGTCATGTTTCCTTATTTAGGTTCTTTATCCGGAATGTTTTTTTATCTTTTTTATTTTAATTTTGACCTTAAATTTTCAGTGGTTTTCCGTTAATTATATATTAATGGTTCACCATATAAAATTTTGAAGGAAAATAAAAAACGTTCCCTCGCGAAAATGATAAAACTCAAGAAAAAAATAGGTATTTCCTCACTCTTTTTCCTCATTATCATAAATAAAATAATAATGAATAAAGTTTAAAATATTATTTTATTATTTTTCTGAAATTTAATGAAAAAAATAACTTCAAGACTAAATCGAAAAAAGATGGATCAAATAGTTTCATACTTAAAAGATCTATAACAAAAAAATATAAATACATGTTGGGATGAAATTAAAGTTTCCCTTACTTTTTATTTTGACCTAAATTAATTAGGGAAACACAAGGAAAGAAAATAATGGATAAAATAATAATTAAATTTGTATTAAATTTTTACAAGACTTAATTACAAGTATACTATGTGGTTTACTCTCTCCGTCACCCAAAAAATAACTATTAGTATATTTGCAATGATTAAGAATGAACTAATTGTTGAAAATAAATCAATAAACATTTCTTTTTATTAATTAATATCTCAAATAAGTCAATAAATATAAAACATTATGTGTTATTAATTGCAGGTTTCTTTTGAAAACACAAAAGTGATAGTTTATTCCTTTTTAGATATCTTTTTAAATAAAATCTCACATATCAAGATGCTGATTATTTTTAGTTGGAAGTAGTGAGATAGATAGAGGAAGTTATTGCAATTGTTGAAAATTTAAAAAAATATATATAGCTCATTGGTTAATTATTTATGACATAATTATTGAAAATGTAAAAAGAATAAAAATAAACTAATTAATCTCATAAAAACTCTAACTTGGACAACTAAATTTTTTTTTTTTTTACCAAATATAATATGTAAAAAAATTAGGAGGGAGTATGTAACAGCCCAAATATACTAGGGAGTCATTTTTTGTGTGATAGATAGAGTATGTTTTAATGAGAACAAGGTGCACAAAATATTCATATAGTATTAAAATTGTCTAAAAGTTGATAAAATAATATAAAATTTAGAAGAAAACTATAAATAAATATGGTAGAGTCTCATACTGAAAAGAATAATATTGAGGCGCTGCATATTTTATTACATTTTACTTACCATTTTCAAAACAAATCTTACAATTCTTATCACTTTTTGAAAAAATTCTTTTGAAAGGTTTACGAGATTCACCATTGCGATTTTTTTTTATAAAAAATTCGATGTACTCTCAACTGAAATTAATACGGTTCGAATTCTATAGCATTCTAAATTTAAAAAATATATATACATATTGGGATACCAAAATTTTAAATTCTTTATTTAAAGAAAAAACTAGGAAAAATGGTCTGTAAAGGCACCTGTGGAATTAATGCTCTTAGGTAAATTCCAAAAAAGAAAAAGAGTACAAATTAGAGGCATGATCTGATCACGTGATTGTATGTAATTTGTCGTCCTCCCCAGTTACACGCGGCATGACGGGCATGAAAGCAACTTATGTGTCGATCTGAAACCTTGATGGCGTGTTTAGGAACGTAAGTTTTTTCAGAAAAATCTCTACTTTTAAGAGAGTTGGAGAAGAAAAAGAATTTTGTGTTTAAGGAGAATAGTTTTTTCACTTAGAGAATGAAAAGAAAAAATTTATTCTCTAATTTAATACACGGAGAAGGTCAAAATTTTGTTTTCTAAATTTTAGGATTTTCTCTTCTCTAAACTAAAACACGTGTTTCCAGCGTTTCCAACTTAAGTGGATTTTAACCCTATCTTCCAAGGAAAACGAGATCCAAGCAGAGGCAGCTCATCCCTCCGGCGTCATTTCAGTGGCCACCATCATCCCTCCGGTGTACTTGCCTCGCTGCCCAATACGACAACCTCCGCTTTCTCGCTCTTACATCAGTTGTTTCCTTTCCAATCTTAGGTATGTTGATGTTTCTTTGAAATCCCATAAACAATACCCTATTTACTTCAATCAACACTTGCTTAATCATCACCACTTTTGGCTAATAAAACAAAAAAAAATAATAGTAGTTGCTAAATGTTAGATCTTTTCTTATACATATAATAATCTGCAAAAAAATATGAAAAAGATTCAAGACCCGTCTTCTTTTGTAGGTACTCGGTCACTTGCAAAAGTTCAAAGTTTTGCTGAAGAGAATGTATTAAACATGCATGCATGTAGATATTCGGTTTTCCTTTTTTTTCTCTTTTCATATCTGTGGATAAGAATTGTGTTTTTATTTTCTGGGTTTGTTTTGTTTGCTTTTTTTTTTTTTGATAAGCCGAATTCATTAATGAGAGAACCGCCTAAAAAGACAAGGATAATAGAGAGGCATGCGCCAAATGTAATAATTTGTATGCTCGATTTGTGTAATCTGTAATTTTTTAGTCCTTGATTTCTTTGCAAAGATGGTTTTGCTGTGTTTCTGTTTATAACTTTGTTAATGTTACTTTTCGGTTTTGAACTCCATATATATCATCAAATTGTTGGTTGGGGATGCTATTCCAATTGTCATCCTTGCTTTATCGAGCTAGGATGTGTCGTTGTTCTGCATGTTAAGTCTTGATGTGCATCATTTATTGGTTTTGACGGTTGAAAACTAGTGAATTATTTCCATCCACGGATTAGTCAAACTTGAATTGTATCTTTGGATTCTTGTATTAGATCAACTTAGAACGTCTAACTTTGATTTCATTCAAAGAGAGTACGAAATTGTGATTTGGCATACTGGACAACTTTAATTGGTAACAATGCTAATTCCATTCATGCAATCACGTTATCGATATATTAATTGTTCTGCATCGTACATACTGCAAGTTAAGTATGTACCTGATCCCGTTTTGGATGTTTTTACTCTAATGTTTGTACTAAAAAGCAGTGGTATTAATTAATCACCTTATCTCCATCACCATCTCGTTTCTTTTCCTCTTCTTTACCTTCTTTTTTTTTCTTCTGTTTGTTGGATTAGAAATAACATTTGTGCTTATATGTGACTTATCATTTGTCCAGCAGTATAATATTTCATAAAAATAAGACAAACACTTGAGTTAGCATATATGTGATTTTCCAATTAATGGTGTTTCCTTGACCATAGTGTTTTCTTACCTCTCAGCCACCATGTAAAAAGGAGATAGAAAAGAACAAAAAAAATCTTGTCTAAGTTTGTAGTATGGCCGAATGAGAGTGCAAAGAAATGGAGTTGGGCATAATTAATTCTAAGGTTATGATTATTATTCTCTGTTTAATTTGAACCTTTAATTCTCTATTCGAATTCCTTGAAATGTTGTTTCAATTGAGATGTAAATTTCAGTTTAATTGGTTGAAATTGTTTTGGCTTGTTGGTTAAAGATCTTGCATGTAGTGTATTCTTGCTTAGATGATGATAATTGGTAATATATTCATATAGATAAGTTTAAAATTATGAGAAATTGATAGTGAATATTTGTCATTAGTTCATGAATACATGATGAATGTCACCTCCTAGTTTTAATGATTGATGGTTTAGATGGGAGGAAGAAATGATGGAGAAGATGAGGCTAAATGGTTCGACAAAAATGAATCGATATTTTTATCAATATTGTACGAGAGAGTTAAGAAAGATCCAAATGGTACTCCTAGGTTTAAAGCTACGGATTGGCAAGACATGGATGAAGAAGCGTACTTAATGTTGTTTATTTACTTTGCAGAAAAATAAGAGCTAGAAGACATTTAGAAAAAAAGGATGTCTGAACTATGAGATGCTTGGTAAGTTTTTAACAAATCTACCGTTACTGGACATCTTCGTCATGCTTCTTCGTAATTACCGCCAACCTCAGATGAGGAGCGCCAAAATGAAGAAGAGTTTATGAATTATGGTGTTCATGTACCTTAAGGTGATCAGGGAATTGAAGGCGAAAAGGCAGGTGGTGGGAGCTCAAAAGGAAAACGTGTTGTGGAGAATAATGTTCCTAGTTGTAGACGTGTTAAGAAAGAAGGTTCTGAGAAGTAAGACTCTTGTATGGAGATGTTTGCATCATCTGTAAGTGCTAAGGCTGAATATTTTACAGCAAAAATAAAGAAGTATAAAAGGAGAGCATACTGAAGTTACAAGTCCATTGCGAGATACATACTCTATTGTTACGTGCATGGATGTGTTAGAGAATATAGATGATGTTTCAGATGCCTCTTATAACAATGCACTTGTGCAGTTCAAAGATTCTTATTAGAGGAAAGTGTTCATCAAGATGTCCATTGGGAGGAGGAAGTCTTGGTTGAAGAGTTTAGAATGATCGTGGCTTGTTTTACAACTCAAAAACTTATTTTATGAGTTTTATGACTCGGTTGTTTTTGTATGCTATTTTTTTTTTTAATCAGCTGAAGATTTTATAAAAAATATCAAAACGAAGGAAGAAAGAATATGAAGAATATACAAGAAAGCTCCCTCACAAAGGGAGCGCTAAAGCGAACAAGAAGCAAATGACCCTTGAAATCAAGCCTAACCCAGCCTCAAACCAGATTACGTAACACCTCTTCCCCAACTAAGAAGCCAAGAAGGAGATAAAAGCATCATCCCCAAACTATACGGAAAGGAACTATCTCGATTCCTTAACCAGCGAAACCAAAACGAGAAGGCCTTGTTGAACACCCGCCTTGAGCAGAAAGGAGCGTTCTGGAACACGAATAGATTCCTCTGAAGCCAGATACTCCACACTACCGCATAAAACAACGCTATTACAAGATAATGACATTTATGTTAAGTATTATTGTCAATTAATTTTAATATTATTATATTATTGTAGTTGTCATTTTATCGACAATTAACTTGTCAATTTATCTAAATTTTTAATTGGTATAACTAATACAAAATAATCGTTTAATAATGCAGGTAAAATGACACAATATTTTGACAACCCTTCTAATACTTCTATTATTAATTCAAGTAATGATAGTTTCACTGATGATGATGATGACGACTTCGAAGATGTTATGTTCCTTCGTATGTTAATGGAAAGTGAAAGTAATTTCATTAAAAAAATGCATTGCCGCACATTTATGCTTAGTGGTAGAGCATACATCCTTGAAGTTTTAGTGGGAAATCCAATTAGATGCTATGACAGTTTTCGTATGAGGTCACATGTGTTTCTGAACTTATGTGACAGGTTGAGAATGTTGAGAGTAATACGCAACTCACACGAAGCTGGTGTGGAAGAGGGTGTGGCAATGAGATTGGTTGTATTATGTCATAGAGTAACTCAAAGGCTTGTGGCATAATGATTTCAGTATTAAACTGCGATAGTCTCATATTGGGTTAAGAAAGTGATACGCGCTTTAGTTCGTTTAGGAAATCATTTGATCAGACATGTTCAAAGAGGACCCATTCAGCCAGAAATTCAAGAAAATGCTAAATGATATCTATATTTTGAGGTATGCACGTCTATTATAAATTCATGGTAACTAAATAAAAAGAATTATGTTTGAATATTTAACTTATCTATGTGTAATTTTTTTTCTTATAGAAATGCATAGGTGCTATAGATGGTACTCATGTTGCAGCTTGGTCTCCTGCATCTAAATAAAAAAAAATTAGGGTGGAAAAATACTTGTTACTCAAAATATTATGGCGACGTGTTCACATGATATGATGTTTGTCTTTGTGTATACTGGTTGGGAAGGCACAGCTAATGATTCATGCGTATTTCTTGATGCATTGACAAGACAAGAAAATCTTTTTCCTATGCCTCCAAACATTATTCTTGTAATTCATAACAATATTTATTAACTGTTACATTAATGGTTTTTTAAATGTCTGGTTGTATTTATCTTTTGCAGGTTACTATTATGTAATTGATGCTAGTTAACCAAATATTCCTGGATTTTTAGCTCCTTATCGTGGTGAACGGTATCATTTAAATAATTTTTGTGGACGAGGAAGGACAACAAGAAAATATGAATTATTTAACTATCGACATTCATCATTGAGAAATGTGATTGAAAGGGCTTTTGACGTCCTAAATGCTAGATTTTCAATCTTAAAGTTCATTCCAAATTATCCTCTTCGACATCAAAGGTAAATATCTCTAGCTTGTTGTGCACTACACAACTTTATTCGAATGGAAGATAGAGCTGATCAACTATTCACAATATGGTATAGAAGATCTGTAAAAAATTTACGAGGACGAAGCCAATGTGACGCAAGAAGGTATTCAAGTGGATATGTCCCAACGACAATAAATGAATGTGGTTAGAGAAGATATTGTAGATCAATTATGGGCTAATTATAATAATTGTTAGAATATGAAGAATTAACAAGTTAAATTGAGTTTGTTTTTAATGTTCATATTTGTAGTATTCACGTAATGAACAAATAATTCAAGACTCTTTTATATGTATTTTATTTTCATGAACATAATTATTATATTTATATTTGATCTTTAACATGAACAGAATTAACATATTTATATTTGATTTTTAACAAAATTAAAATGGATTACTGTTGAGTTTTACTCATTTTTACAAACAAAATCTAATTTATATTTGAAAAAAACGAACTATTAGTGTACAATTTATTTATTTATCGTATAGTTTATGAAAAAATCGAGTCCATATAGTTGATGCAGTGTTTTACTTGTTAATGTATTTTACTTTTTTAATGAATCAATCCGGTACTAATAAAATTAATTAGTTATGAATACCTGTCCAACCATGTTTATAGTTTTGATGTCAACACTTAGATGGGTTTGGTTTGTACAAAAGTTACAACTACCAACACCATCACGCCATGATAAGCAAAACATGC
The DNA here is from genome assembly GCA_002752925.1 of Viola pubescens var. scabriuscula. Taxonomy (NCBI): domain Eukaryota; kingdom Viridiplantae; phylum Streptophyta; class Magnoliopsida; order Malpighiales; family Violaceae; genus Viola; species Viola pubescens. Next base: position 21,189 of record NBIL01078376.1, on the reverse strand, counting down.
CGAACGGATTTTGGGCCTCCAAATTAATGCGACCATGAGCTTGGAAATGGGCTGCTTGGGCTTAAACAAACTCTTAAAATAGATGATTACCCGAGCTATATAGGCTTTTTAATTGGCAATGTATCGACCCAGAAAAGGAAGTAAGGCTATTGCACATGTAAATTTTATTTTTATTTTTCTAGAAGTTTAATATCCTTATTTACTTGTTTTCCTCAAAAAGAGTTATTATAAAATAAAATAAAAAAGGTATAAAATGACCTCACGTTTGTACTAAATGTCTGAAAAATACCCCACATTTGTCAATTTTAACTGATCACACCTTAATTTCAAAATTATCTTAAAACTTGTTTGGTTGACGTGGAAATTAATTTATTAAAAAAATGACATGATTTTTTTTCATATTTCTCCTTACACTCAATAAACCTAATGTGAAAAAAAAAAAAACTAAACTAAATGTAAAATCAATTTCAACATATCTAAAAATGCATATCATGTTAATCTAAACCAAAAGTAATGCAAACTTTGAAATTTCATCAAAAGTATTAAAAAAAAATTAGACACGAGTTAATTAATTGTCTGGATTATATTCAACCGAGTATCAACTATTTTAAAAAATTCCAAATAACATCCAAAAATTGATGAAAAATGCAGTAAAGCATAATCGAGCATCAATTAATTATCTGGATTATTTTTTATTTTTTTATTTTATTTTTAATGGGTTATGTCACGTCTGCGTCTATCTAGTATAACGAGAGAGGTGAAAAATTTTCAATGTCATTTTTTTATAAATTAATTTCCACGTCAGCTAAATCTAAAGATTTTTTTTAGAAAAGCCAAATAATTTTTAAGACAATTTTAAAATTAGCTTGTAATCTGTTAAAATTGAAAAATGTGGAGTTCTATTTGACTCAATTAGAAACATTGAGTATTTTCTAGATATTTGGTAGAAACACGGGGTTTTATGACTTTTTTACTGTATAAGATAGGAATTAGACAAGATATTTTGAACTTCTGAGATTTTCCTTTCTTATTTTTAGGAAATGTCACTGAAATATTCAGACCATTGGGGGCACGCTTTATCATATAATTAAGCTGAACGTACGAAGGTTTCTCAAGTTCAAAACATTCAGCAAACTTTAATAGAATTGCCGGATCATGTATAATACAAATCAAACTTTTTAGCGGATTTTTTGTCTTATTTGCTTAGTCTTTTAAATTAAATGTCTATATTCAACCGGTTTGATTCGTGGCTTACTCGTGATTTTATGAGAGTCAGTTATTGACGTTAGTTTATTTTTAGATTTAAACCATATGCATATTATATTAATATGTTAAAGTATAAAGTATATGCATAATAATTAAACTTGCAACCTACTTTTTTTTTTACGTTAGCCTTGTTACGACATCTTTTATTACTAAAAGAAAACATTAGACATTGAAAGTTCTCTTTATCTCGATGAAAGTAGTATTAATTACGGTATATTATAGTAATAATAGAATAAAATAAAAATAAAAAATAAAAAAGAGCGTCAACGTCATTTTCTGTACCGCTTCTTTCCGGTAGTAGGATTGAAACCTCACCAAATTCCCTCATCCTAACACTTTTCTTTTTCCAGATCCGGCACGCATCTCAACATCATTGTGTCCCCCGATCCATGCCATACCGCACAAACCCAATCAAAATACACGTCATTTATTTTATTTTTTTGTTAATTTTGAAAGGAAAAAAAAAAATGGAGGCACGGTATTTACTACTATTTAGACATGCGGATTAAGTAATTCAATTCAAGAAACTACCCAACTCTTTCATTCTAATAATATCACTTGTCAAAAAAATAAAAATCATTCTAATATATCTTAGAAAATTAATTAACACACTATTTTAAAGAAACGAGAGCTAAACACAACGCTCAAACCATAACAATATGTATAAATAATGTTCTTGAAATATCAGCTAGAAAGAGTACATAAATGGAAGAGAGAGTATATAGAAACTAAAAATAATGAGTATTGAGATCGAAAGTCAAGTTGATCAAATCATCGACAATGGAGTTTACTCCCCTATGGACGTGAATCAAGACGAAGAAGGTTTCGAATCATATCAACCTAAAAGCTTGTAAGCTGGGGGAATAATAGAACGACCTAAAATAATTCACACTACACTTTTATTGTTGATCTTGCGGTATCCACAAATCCGTAATTTTTTAAGACTTAAATACACACCTATAAAATTCGATTTTAAACACATTGCATGAATTTATAAATATTATTGGGTTGGATATATACTAGTGACATTTTTTTTACATAGAAAATCTTTATAACATTTCGATTTTTTTTTTCTAAAATAACCACACATTTGAAATACAAAAGCAACAAAAACAAGTGTTTTTTTCTTGCAAATAAGAGACTAATTTGGAATTTTTTTAGGGAAGATTTTGGTCAAAATCAAATCCATTCTTACTCGTACAACAAAACCGAGTAACCGACGTCATCCTTTAGTTCGGTCAATCATCCTCGTCTACTTTCCTTAACAGGAAAAGGAAAGCTACACCCTACAAATAAAAACGAGAATATAAAAATAACAAAAATACATAAAATCTACTATATCTTCTTCCAGGTTTCTCCTACATACAATAAAACCAACCGGCATAAACCCATTATTTATTTATTTATTTCCATAATATATTTCTTTTCTTATCTCCCTGCCCTAATTAATTATAAATAAAATAAATGACAATATATTTCGGATAAGAATAAATAAATATTAAATACTAAATACTAGCAATAAAAAGTAATATAAAAAGGCGGTCACTCTCTTCCCTCCCCAGCTGAATCGATAATCCTCATTTTGCGTGAAGAAGATAGATAGCTAATCGGAGAAGCAAAGAAAACCTCCCATCATCACCTTCATCATCATCGTCATCAATTCATAGCCATGGATATGGAGAGAGCAATGAACAGGCAGCGTGTTCTTCTTGATCACCTCCGTCCTTCCTCCTCTTCTTCTGATCACCACTACGACTCGTCTATTATCGTGAGTTCAATCTCTTCTCTGTTCTGATTTATCCACTGATTCGATTCTAATCTAATCTACTGGTTGATTGAAGTTCAAATCCTTGTTGTGGTGATAATTTGTGATAATTTTGATCTTTTTCTTGTTTTGATGTGGAATTCAAATTTGGAAATCAGGCGTCTGCATGTTTGGCTGGAGATAGCGCGGCCTATAACAGAAGCTCAGTTTTCGGAGACGATGTTGTTATCGTTGCGTAAGTTTCAGATTTATTTCATTCCATTCCTTGTGTTGGTTGAAGTGTATTGGCTCTTTCTCATACTACTAGTTGGTGAAATGAGCTGTATTAATATTTACTTGTCTATTTGTTTTTCCTGCTTGTCTATACAGCGCGTATAGGACTGCTCTTTGCAAATCCAAGCGTGGCGGCTTCAAGGACACTCATCCTGATGATTTGCTTGCTCCTGTTCTAAAGGTGTTTATTGTTGCCAATTTTGAATTAGATTCCGTTGCTTGCTTGCTCCAGAATTTAGTTTGATGTCTGTTTTCTTGTGGATTGTGTTAGGCTGTAGTAGAGAAAACAAATCTTAATCCAAATGAAGTTGGGGATATTGTGGTGGGCACAGTGCTGGCACCAGGATCTGTAAGAGCTACTGAGTGCAGGATGGCTGCATTCTATGCTGGTTTTCCAGGTATGTGTTTCTTTTTTGGAACCTTTTAGGTTTGTGACTTGTTGCTTCTTTAGTGGAAGTTCATGTGGGGTTTTTCTTACAGAGACGGTGCCAGTTAGGACTGTGAATAGGCAATGTTCATCTGGTCTTCAAGCAGTTGCCGATGTAGCTGCAGCTATCAAAGCAGGGTTCTATGACATCGGTAATACGACATGGTTTGCTTCTCTGTTGTTGTTATTATCTTGAGTCATTGTTAGTTGTTAAGTTGTTTCAATTGTGTTACTGTAGGCATTGGAGCTGGGTTGGAAACCATGACAGTTAATGCAATGGCATGGGATGGAAATGTGAATCCAAAGGTACGCCTTCTCACTAATGTTAATATAAGGTTTTCCCTGTGATATGGTGCATGTGATGGGATTCTTAAGCTTCTGCTAACTATGTTAGGTAAACGACTTTAAGCAAGCTCAGGATTGCCTTTTGCCCATGGGTGTTACTTCAGAAAATGTTGCACATCGTTTTGGGGTGACACGGCAGGAACAAGATCAGGCTGCAGTAAGTCAAGTTGACATATTAATGCAGCATGTTGCAACAGGATTTCATTGTATTTACCATTTTCGAATTTGCATTGTTAGGTTGACTCCCATAGAAAGGCTGCTGCTGCTACTGCTGCTGGAAAATTCAAGGATGAAATCATCCCTGTGGCTACAAAGGTATAGTTTCCTCATTGCATTCAGGCTCTTGTGTGTGCTGAGATATCTAGTATTCACATTGATGATTTTTTTATATTTGTTGTCAAAGCTTGTTGACCCAAAGACTGGTGATGAGAAACCTGTCACAATTTCCGTTGATGATGGGATTCGCCCCAATGCATCATTGTCAGACCTGGGAAGACTTAAACCAGTGTTTAAGAAAGATGGGACCACCACTGCTGGTATGAAACTAGGACAAACTGCTCTCTTTCTTTTCCCTATAATATACTTAAACTGCTTGGTCTCATTGTTTGATGATTGTACTGCAGGAAATTCTAGCCAAGTAAGTGATGGGGCTGGAGCCGTTCTGTTGATGAAGAGAAGTGTTGCAATGCGTAAAGGGTTACCAATCCTTGGTGTATTCAGGTACTCGTCATGGGTCTTCAAAAATTTAGTTAGTTGAGAATACTAGTTCTGCATTGATTTCTGACAGTTTTTTTGAAACAAGGACATTCTTTTACTGACTGTAGGATACTTAGGTCTTGAACGCAAAGTTAATATTAGTGCTCAGTTTTAATCAGAAATTGTGCAACTTCGGGAGAGCGAGTATACTGTTTTGACCACTTGTGTTTGTTTACTTTTCAAATTGATACACTGTAAAATATACATACCAATTAACCATGTCAACTGGGGAAGTGTTTGTTTTCTCTATTTTGTCCACTCGTAGACTGTTGTTAGGATTCCTTTGATTGTGAATTTGCCTTACTTTTGATCGTCAGGACTTTCGCTGCTGTTGGTGTGGATCCTGCTATTATGGGGGTTGGCCCAGCTGTTGCCATTCCAGCAGCAGTTAAGGCTGCTGGTCTAGAACTTGATGACATCGACCTCTTTGAGATAAATGAGGTGAAATATTAATTTTTGGATATTCAATTTCTTTCTATTTTTGTTGTCGTACAATCCATGAGCTGGTTGTGGTTTCTTTGTTACAAATTTTTGTTTCCCTTCTTCAGGCATTTGCTTCCCAATTTGTACATTGCCGTAACAAGCTGGGGCTTGATGCAGAGAAGATCAATGTTAATGGGGGTGCAATGGCCTTGGGACACCCTCTGGGTGCTACAGGTATTTGCAACATAATATTGAAGTCGTTATGCATTTACCCATCTCTATTATTATGGTTTATCTTGAGGAGATAGAATTTCTTCTTGTGCTTTGGTTGTGTTGAAATTATTGTGAAAAGGAGTTGTTTTAGCACCTCAGTTACCTGACAGTTTGTTATGTTGAAGTTGAGTCAGGAAGATGCTTTAATATGGTACATATAGATACCAGAATAGATGCACAAACTTAAATGATTAGGTTTCAACTTCTATTTTTGCTAAGTTATGAATCTTGTGGATGCAATGTTCATTTTGTTCAAAATGCAGTTTGCGTTTTCCAATTCCTATAAAGACTAGAGTGGATGGCTAGTTTCAGGTTTAGAATATGATATTTAAGTCACAGATTACATTTGTTTATGCTGGAGATATTTTTTAATTGGAATTTCAGATTCTCACCATGCAAGAGATCCCACTAAGTATCTATGTACTAAACTCTATTTGTTGGTTTAGATGTGACTATATTTTACATGTTCCTGTTGCAGGTGCCCGATGTGTGGCTACCTTACTGCATGAGATGAAGCGCCGTGGTAGAGATTGTCGTTTTGGAGTGATTTCAATGTGCATAGGTAATCGTTTACTCTCCTGTCTGATTTTGGTTAAACAAACTCTCCTGCAAGTTGTGGCTAATTACAAATCCTTTTTAACAAATGCAGGCACAGGAATGGGAGCAGCTGCTGTTTTTGAAAGGGGCGATGCAAGCGACGAGCTGTGCAATGCCCGAACAGTTGACACCAATTCGCTGTTGTCTAAGGATGCTCGATAGAGAGTAGAGAGAGTCGCTCATTCTTCACACATGTTAGTACCAGCCGGTTATGTACTGGTTGGGTTTACAACAAATAAGGCTGTAATAAAATGGTTTTAGTTTTTCTTTTATATAAAAACCGAATGTAAGAGTCACATTGGTTATATACTTCAATGGCGGAAACCCCATTTTCTTGTTTCTGTATGGCTTTTGAGCAAATAAGCTGGCCTAATTCCTATTGGTTTTTTTGTTTCCCCCAACTATTTGTGTGCTACTGAGGAATATGTTTGAGATGGAATGGTCAAGTTGGATCAAATGGAACGATTCGTGGCAAAGGGGCCAAAAGGTAAAGGGGAAGTGTTTACAAGTGCTCGAAGTTTTGTTTTTTTTTCTTGTTTTGGAGTATCGTTCCATAGGTTAAGCCAAGGCTTAGTTGTAATTTCGGATCTCATCTTGTACGAAGTGTTGAAATATGAATCGAAAAAGAAAAAGGTACCCTAAATTTGAGCTCGTCCTTCCGGTAAATTTTACCATTTTAACAAGTCGAATTTGATAATTTTACCATTCAGGTACTAACACTTTTACTAACCGCAGACTACTTCATGAAGCTCTGTCCAATTCAGTCGTTATTTATCGACCATTTTATAGAAAAAATCTTAGATCTCCCTGCTGCCATGATAATTTCACAACTGAAATTGATAAAAGATCAGATCTTCCCAATTTCCCGGATTTCAAAAGAAGCCATACGACTCATACCCCTTAAATTGGCATCAGAATCTAATGCATTCTGCTACTTAATAACCAAGGGCGTCGTTCAGCGCAAAATGAATATATAAGCTACAACAAGATGAGGCCATCCTCGCCAAATTGAAACCTCATCGAAATCACCTACGACTAGTTGATGCAACTAGTAAGGTTTGAATGGGCAATTCACCTTCAAAGTGCAAAATTTCTGTTGCACGGCACTGAAAACAGAGACGCAGGCACACTCACCTCTCAAAATGAATTCTTGCTAATTTTCCTTGCCCCGATGTATTATACTGCAAATCAAGTTACGGAGGACTTGCAAACTGGGCATGATGTTTTTCTGCTGAGCCATGGATCAATGCACTGCCACACCAATGTGAGATGAAACAATCAAAAGGTTGCTGCATATGGTATAACAAAATGCTACATATAAATTGTAATGCGTAAAGTTCTTACGTCTTTGTGAAACTTGTGCAAACAAGGTAGGTGACGTATAGTTTCTCCAACAGCGGGGGATTCAAGACATACAGCACAAGTCTCTTCCAAATTAACAGTCTGCATAAAGCAAAGAGAACACGACAAAAATCAGGAACTAGTATATTACTATCTTCACATCTGTTGATGCATATACCAGCTGCAATACAGAAGAAGCAAAAATACACTTATATTCATCTCACCTGTACCACAGACTCTGGCAAACTGTTAATTTGATTGACAGATGCACCAGTTCGGTGAGTGTTATCATCATCAAGCGCCAACAGCATTTCATAATCATTTCTTCATGAAAGAAAAAAAAAGGCATTAGTCAAAAGGATCTAATAGGATTAGAGGGAGAAAGAGATGGAGAACATATGATAAGTACTGGAAAACAAGCTCAGAGTATACGATAACTAAGGAGATGATTGTTCTTTTAAAAAGAAAGAGAAAAAGAAAAGACAGACTAGGTAGCGTCCGCTAAAAGACCCTTTTCCTTATAAAAAAATATTCAAAGTCCATCCTTCAAGGGAAAAAAAAGAAGGCATGTTCATTACACATTGTATAAAGCAAGGGAAGTGGATGAAAAAGAAACGGAAAAAGATCTACTGAATTCTTTCATATAAAAATAAGTAAAATAAAAAATACAAAGAAAAATTAAGGGATTGAACGCCAAGGGAGGGGAATCCATGATTCAATTTCCTTTATAACTTGTGAAAAAAATCCATATGAGAAGGGAAGGAAATTAAAATGATGACTCATTTTCCTATCCCGTGGAATTATGGTGAAAAGCTTCACTAATCGATATCACAGTGGATCCACTAATTCATTCAATTCTTTTGGTTTATAGAAATAAATCCATGAAATGGAATAAAATTAAAATTCACTTCCTTCCCATTCCTTTCGATAGTTAAAGAAACCCGCGACTCCATAGTTCAAAGTAAGTCACATCTTTCCAAGTACTAAATAAACTCATAAAACTAATCGACGAGCATATTAATAGCCAGATCAAGAAAACCAAGTTCTGCTGCATTCCAAATTCTGACTCATAATGCTATGCATAAAAATTAGAAAAAGAATAATCTTACTCATCAAAATCACGCTGTAAAAAGTGATTCCCCGTCAATGCAGACTCTAGTTCTTCCAAGATATTAAGTCTCTGCATGAAGTAGGAAATCAGTCAGGTCACTATACACATTCACACACTACCAGTTTATGAGTTTCTCTTAGACATTGACTGCTTATGGGACATGATTTTATGGAAAGGATGTAAAGGCAGGAGCCAGTTTGATGAGAAATGAACCGGCTTTATATTCAGAAGGAAATAGAAGTTCACATGGTTTCTCACATTCCAAATTAGAACACATCTGTTAGAGTGGCATGCAGTAGAAGCGCCCGGGAAAAGACAAGGGGACCCACATTAAAGGATAAACAACCACAGGAATGGGAATCCACTCCAGAAGACTCTCAACCATTGGCAGTATACCATCAAGGACTGGGGAAAGGCATATAATAACCATAACAAAAGCAAATGAAGGATAGAATATATAGGAAATTTCTACCATATGGACAGTGAAAGGAGTGGGGGAAAGAGGAAGGAAAATAACCAAAACCAAAACCAAAACAAATAAAATATAGGATATTGAGCTACAAAACATACCATGTCTAAATCCATGCTCAAAGGAAATTGAAGATTTAATCCTCTATGTAACACTGGAGAGGAGCGACTCGTGGGTCTGGGTAATGCTGTGGGAGACCGGCTCAAAAAGCGACTCCTCAACTGTGACACTCTAGATGCATGAGCTCGAGCTTGAGGTACTCTCCTATTTGCAGCATGCTGAGAGGACCGAGACCTTGGTAAGGGGAGCCTATGTGAATGTGCTGTTGATGAGCTTCTCTGTGAAAATGCAAAACAAAAAGAGGTATGAGACAAGTGATAGAAAAAACTAAGAATAACATCCAAAAATGCCAAGTACTACAATTGTCTGCTAAACAGAAGGAATCCAGCGAGAGTGGGCAGATTAATCTGACTTAGAAGAACATAACATTTTTGTGAAATCCAATACCAGGATCATAATGGTATCACCCTGCTCATTTACTAGTTACTTTAGTAAGTATCAAGTACAATTTATGAACTAGGACAGGGTGCCTGTCTACTGTTCAGTCTCTAAGAGGCCAAAACAAACTGAAAAGCGCAAATGCACACATACATAACCAGTCTTCAATGTAGAAAGCATGGATGTGTGAAACAAAGAGGGTACAGGAAGCCAAAGCATGTCAAAAATAGATGTAAGAGTGAAAATTCAAGCAAAAAATAGATGTATTAATTTTCTTAAATCTCCAGGATAATTTTTCTCCAACATTTTGAAAACTTAAATGGAGAGAAGAAGCAAGAGGACGAAGGCAACTGAATACAAGAAACACCAAAAAATGAAATCCTTAAGCCCACTGGGTTACGACTAATCTTGTGACAGGGTTGGCCTACTAAGGGCTAAACATGTGATTTATTCATACGCAAACCAATAACCTCTTGCTTAAGGGGCGAGTGCCAAACCACTCACACCAACCACCTGTTGGTACAAAATAAAACTTGTGCTACCTTATAAACTAAAAAATAAAACGGAAGCAGCAACAGATAGAGGAACTAAATAAAACTCAAGTCTAATTCTGCACCTAAACAAAAAGCTCAGAACTTGTAGGGAACCGTTTAGATAAATTAGAAGGAAAAGATAAAACAAATAAAAACTTTTCCACCCACCTTTTCATTCACAAAAGATAAGCATAAAATCCTCTAGATAACATTCTGACAGAAGCTAACGTGAACTCAGTGCTAGTTGTCATGCTTAATAAAATGGCAACAAAATTAAAGACAAACTTACACTGTTAGATATACGGAGACCGTAAGTAGAACTACCAGGGAGTACATCTTCCGCATGCTCCAGTGCCCACGCTACACTCTCATCAATCTAAAAGGTCAATAAAAAAAATTAAAAGCCGACAAATAGAGTGGAAAAGGAAGAGAGCATCAGCTAACAAAAACAAACCTCGCCTACAAAATGCAGTGGTGTTTCATTATATAATTGTTCTTGCAGTTCACGAGCTAACACCTCATCTGCTTCTAGTTGTCTTGCCCTAGAGTCAGAGTCCACATTACTAGTGGAAATTCTACCTGGAGGTTCACCATTTCTCCCTCCAACAGACAACTCATCAATCTCATAAATTGGATCCAGTGTAGCCTGATGCTGATGATTCTGGAGTCTGGACGATCTTGAGGTAGATGGTTCACGAGATGAACCAAGGAAAAAGATGTCTGAGTCATCAGAAGCCACTGTAGAGCATTCTCCTCGACTTTTTGAAGTCGATCCACGTTTCTTTTGCCTTCTAGGAAGTGCATTCCCAACAAGATTTCGTCCAGTTCCACTGGCATTATCTCTTTTCACAACCTTGCTTTCTTGCTGTTCATTGGCAGAGCACCAGGCATCACCGTCTCTATGCAAAAGATGGTGATCTACCTTTGATTGTATGCTGTGTGTACTCCTCCAACCACGTGACATTGCATCTCTAATGGCACCATTGGTTTCATCAGCTCCTTTTTTACTAAGCACAGAATTGCTACAGATGCAGAACATATAATTAGGTTTCAGTAAGAGTGTTTAGAAGGAAACACCAAAGACCTAATTGATCTAAAAAAAGACAGTACTCAAGCCACCCACTTAATAATTAGAAGAGAAGATGAATTGACTAAAACTAACAATGCAAGAATGCAATAACATGATTCTACCCATACAACCTAGTAAAAAGCTGGAACTCAAATACGGTCCAGTCAAACATGGGACTGGGAGGAGAACGGGAGACAGGGCTGTCCTTCAGCATTTATGCTTGAAGTGGCTTCTCATAAGGAAGAAACTTGCACTATTGTGGCTGCAAGCTCTAAAGACTTTACCAATGCACTGAGCAATGACTCCTTCAGTGGCACCAACACACTGTTCAGTCTGAAATGACCATGCTACAGTGTGCAAGACTGTGATGCTTCCTAAACACAAAAATGTATGTTTTGCTGAAAGATAAAAGAAGAAAGCATAATGGGGAAAAGGTACGCGGTAGATAAATTACCAGTCAGACACATCAGCAATGCAAGTATTGAGCTTTTTTGAGGTGTGAGGATGAATAATTGGCCGTTTTCCTTTAGCTTTAGAGCTACTATTGTCTTCAGCAATTATTTCATTAATATCCACCACCACCTGACCCTGCGATGCTCTATCATAAATCAGGTTTTTATTGTTATGTCCTTCAGGATCACCGGAACCAACTCTGAGATTCTCCGCTAATTTTTCAGCCTTATTGGCTATATTAAGGGGAGAAATACACCCATTTCGCACTAATCTCTTTTGGCCAATCACTTTTGGAGGGGTCACAGACAGATTGGACACAGGCATCTGTTTTTCAACTTTATTTTGAGAACTACCAAACGAATCAATCCCTTTCCCAGCATTGACAGCTGAATGAGTACTGCTATAGATATTGAAATCTATTTTTTCTTTCCCCTTAGAGGCATTGCTTGATATCCCTGAAGAGGTGGAACCAAACTGCAAAGAAGAATCAGCATTAGCAGAGGTTCGACCTTCTCTTAACTCTCTATCTTCCAAAGCACCATGGCGACTACGTGGAAAAGCCATGTCGAATATGCGCTCTTGCTCATCCTGTTCAGCTAAATTCAGAGGAGAACTGTCTTCCGGATTGTGTCTTTTCACATGAACTTTACTATGCTGAGCTTTTCGTTTGTCCCTGTGCACTCCAACAGAATGCCTACTGTCAGGTTTTGAGTTATTGGCTGCTCCTGCTCTTCTAAATAAAGGAGCATTCTCAGAACGACGGGAGTTTTCTAGTGAAAAGGCTGTGGATTTGTTGCGAGGCTCAAATGCGTCAACATCAATGGGATTCTGCCAAGAAGGTAGTTGAAGTTTTCTGTGAAATCCGTTTTCACTGGCCAACCTTTTCCCTCTGGCCCCTAATTGATTTAAACTTTCTGATCTTGGATGACCAGCTACTGATTGTACAACGTTTAAATGCCGTCCAGCTAGTCTATCTGGAGTGTCAGGTATATCCACTATCTGATCAATGTCCATATCCTCCATATTCTGTACCAGTTTGGAAAAACATGTCAAACGGTAATTAGTCTCAATCATCACTCCCACCAACAAGAAACATAACAAGACGCGATCATTACAGAGTATAATCCAAATACTAAATGAAAAACAAAAGAACAAAACAAGTACACTTCAAAATTAATATCCAGTACCTAAATTGTAAAAACACGCAACCCTAAAGCATATTAATAAACAAAGGAATGCTTGGCTAAAGCATCCAGCAGAAGCAGCAACCTAAACACCAGGCTCCAAATAAATTGCTAAAGACAAAAAGTACCAACTAATCTGATAGTGTCCATCACTCACAGCTAGTGCAGGTAAAGCACATAAGCATCATCAATGAATCATTAACCAAAGGGATGGAAACATAACTGAGAGGGAGATAAAAGAGTGGCCTACTTTTACTTACAAAAGCATTACTTTAACTTATTTAACCACACACGGGATGAGATGGTTCGAACACACCCTGCATTGGAACCAAAAACAATACACCCCAGAAGTTCACATATTTGCACACCACACATTCAGTTAGTCAATAAAGATCAAGTTTTTGCATTACCAACAACAAGAGGTGATGTCCTTAAGTGTCTATGCTCCAGGATAGCAAAATTTGCACAAAAAATACAACAAACCAAGCATACAATCTACTAAGCATAGGGGGGAAAAATCCAAATGCAGTGATCTAAAATGAAAAAAAGACATCCTCATACATAATTCGATGATCAGCAGAGTGAACAGCAAATAATCAGGCAAAATAATTAAAAATAAAAGCAAATTTCAACAGATTATACATTACCCCCGCAAAAAAAAAATCCTGAACAACCCAAGCATCAATAAACGAGCATGTTTTGGTAGGATCAAAAGAGGAAGCGATCAGATAATCAAAAGAAGAGATTAAATAACAAAGAATCAGACAGCTTTGAAGAAATATAAAACAGAAAAAGAGAAAAAAAACCACAGTTGGTGATTTTTGAAATCGAATCGGCGAAGTAGAAAGAAATCGATTGATTAATGGAGAAATAATTACCTGAAGAGAGAATAGTAATTCAAATCAAATCAAAATCAAATCGCATAAGAGGGTTTCCGCAAGAGAATTCCAGGCGGTCCTTTTTTATCAATCTCTTGGTTTGTTATCATCGCATACCACAAAGGAACGGGTGGGCTCAGCTTTGGGTTGGGCAAACTACCTGGATCTTATCCCAGGCCCAAATGAGCCCAGTGCCTATTTGGGTAAGCCTTGTAAGAGTTTAAAAATTATCGGAACTTTTGATTTAATGAATAAAATAAAAAGAAAATTCGGTGTAAAACCACACGTAATATAAATTAATAAGTCCACTGAATTAAGACTAATTATATTTGTACCAAATTGATTTACTAAAAATTTATGTGCTCTCACTTTGCACAATGATCGGACCAACGATCTATATTTTAAGATGAAAATGTTAAACCACTTACACCAACCATCTATCGAAATTAAATAAATACTATTATAATCTATTTTTTAATTTAAATTGTCATAGGTATATCTTCTTTTCTTTTTCTGAGGACTTGAAAACAAAAAAAATTATTGTTATAACTTATAACGGATAAATTAAATTAGTTGATTTTTCAAATTTTGCACACTAAACATTTATTAGATTATATACCGTAATCAATGAGTATGTAAACTATACATTGCCCTCCTTTTAAAAAAACAAAAAAATGATACATTACCTTACGGGTGCCTGTGTGTGATTTTTTTAAAATGTCCCCTAGCTTCCGTAGTGGGATTCGAACAATCCTTCAATTTCTCCAAAATAGAAAGGACCAACGATAATTTCTTTTTTTGAACAAAGGCCAATGATAATTTTATTTCAATCTCAAATTGTCTAGGATAGGTTACAAAAAAGCAAAAAAAAAAACACAGAAATGGCAACACAACACAAGCACAAACCCTAAAGAAAAATTCCCTAACAAGACCTTGCATTAAGGCACCTCAACAATGCAAAATGTCGTCTCTTTCCAACAAAAAAAGAAGAATTAACATCGCTAATATACCGAAGGAGCATCTCCTCAACACTACAACTCATTTGTTACACATCCCTTCAACACATTACTCATCGGTCACGCATCCTCTGGAGGCGGGCTGCACATTCTTGATGTACTGGAAATGAACAAGAACATAAAAGATTCAATAAAGGCACGAACAAGACAGGAAAGGAAAGTTTTACTTTGGATGGATTGTCTGTTACCTTGTATAATACTCCACGGGTAGCCTTAAGTGGAGGCGGAGTCCAATTTCTTCTGCGATCTTCCATTTCCTCGTCTGTTACCTCAACATCTATTCTCCTTGCCTGGACATCAATCTTAATAATGTCCCCATTTCTTACTAGACCAATCGGGCCACCTTCCTGAAAATAAGAGTTTAAGAAAATTCATAAGAACAGTTTAAGGTTTCATCAATCATGCATTTCATTACAGATAAATTCACTGAGACCAAGAGGATAGAGTCATTAGCAAGTGAAGGAATGGAAAAAAGCAACGTACCTGTGCTTCAGGACATAAGTGACCAACAACAAATCCATGTGAACCTCCAGAAAACCTACCATCTGTTAATAATGCACACTCCTGCAGCGTTCGACAGCGGAAGAAAAGATCAGTTCAGGAGAAAAAGAAGTAGACACATATGTATACAATGATGACTTAAAGCAACTAATTTGAAGTGATTCGACAACATTGCTACGAATAAGTATCATATCGAGAAACCATAGAATTGCAAGTTTCAAGTCAATTCATGACTAGTCACATGACAGTACCTTCCCGAGACCTGCTCCCATGATTGCACTTGTTGGTGTCAACATTTCAAGCATACCTGGTCCTCCTTTGGGCCCCTCTCCCCTAATGACTACTGCTTTTCCCTAAGAAGAGACAAGCAAGATTAAATATCAGAGATGTGCCACAAAATCTTGTAAGAGCAAAAACACAATGTCATGCTGCATAATAGGACCAAACAAATAAGTAATTAGATGCCCATAATATCTGAAGGATACAAATGATGCAACAGATGCGCTTCTTTAACAATATCATCTTAAAGACACTTAACTCAGACGGAGAATATCTGCCAATGCCTAAAACAAAAATTGGCGGAAGTTGCTTAATCACAAAAGCTGCGGCACTTTGGCAGATTGGTGAAACAATAAGTGTCATGTAAGTGAACAGACAAGATTAGGGCCAGAGTGAGCTAAGCAGACTAGCAGTTCAGACACGCCATCACAAAAAACAAACGGACAAGAAAAAAGAAACTAGAACTGTCTGGAGATCATGTTATGGCAGAACTATCATGTGGTAAAAGCCATCAAGCAATGATCAATTGTCGGTTCCTCACATCAAACAAGTCTTTGACCTAAATATTTAAAGCATCACCCTTTCATCAACCACAGTCTTCCAAGGAAGCGACAGAGATGCACCAAAAGAGAGAAGTTTACCTTAAAATTCAAAGGATTCTCAGAGATAGCAGCTATCATTGCTTCTTCTCCTTCAAAGACAAGTGCAGGACCTGAAGGACAATGTCTATTCCAGGTTACTGATGTTTGCAATGGACTAAATGACAAATTAAAGATACATAGCATTAAGAACATGAGAATAGCAGAAAAATCACCCGCAAAATACAGTCCTTCTTTCCCAGTAATTTTTGCTACAGAACCCTCCGGAGCAAGATTTCCTCTCAATATTTGCAGATGGCCTGTTTTCTTGATAGGATTTTCCAAAGGCCTTATTATATCCTGGAAGATAAAACAAAGAGAACTATCCTCAACGACATTTACTTTCAGCAGCACCAAAGCATGGGAAATTTTGAAAAGATAAACCAAAAAGAACAAGAATGTCACCACACCTGCCCCTCTGACAATGGTGGGCAATTTCGCACATTTTCAGCCAAAGTCTTCCCAGTCACTAGAAATCAGCATCTTATGTTAATTTTATTACACGAGAACCCACCAGGTCAAGAGTCTCAACTAAGCATAACATAAGTTAATCCAAAACTGCATACCAGTAAGACAATCCCCGTTTACAAAACCAAGCTCCAAAAGGTAGCGAAGGATTGCAGGTGTTCCTCCAATCTACCAAAAGAGACGACAAATTAGACAAGAAGGAGAATGATGTCAGAAAAGGGAAGCCCATATGAACAGTTAAAAAAAAGCCAAGCCTTATAAATGATCCAAGAGGATGATTAGGAAAAACATATAATGAGTTCCAGACCTTATGCACATCCTCCATGACATATTTGCCGCTTGGTTTTAGATCAGCAAGGAATGGAACCTCATCGCTAACCTTTTGGAAATCGTCAAGTGTTAACTCCAGTCCAACAGACCTGCGCAAAATCTCATAAGTTGTTTCCTTATGTGCCAATTATTGCAGGCAGCCAGAGGCAAACTTCTCACCTTGCAATTGCTATTAAGTGTAAGACAGCATTTGTAGACCCGCCTAGTGCCATGACAATAACCATAGCATTCCGTAGTGATTCACGAGTGATAATATCTCGTGGTTTCAAGTCCATTTTCAATAATTCTAGAAGGTAACTTCCAGCTAAACGGCACTCATCCAGCTTCAATGGGTTTTCAGCAGGCATTGAAGAGCTGTAAATAAAAAACAAGCAAACAGTTAAGAACTGTTTGCAAACACTGACCAATCTAAGTGCTTGTTCGCAGACATATTTTCACCTGTAAGGAAGAGACATTCCCATGGCTTCAATAGCAGAAGCCATTGTGTTTGCTGTATACATACCACCACAAGCCCCTGCCCCAGGGCAAGAATTCCGAACTACATCCTTTCTCTGGTCATCAGTTATTGATCCACTTAAATACTCACCATAACTCTACAGCAAGTGGGGGGAACAAAAGAAAAATAAAAGAGAGTGAGAAATGGAAATGGAAAATCAATATATCATTTGGGCTAGTTGTGTTTAAGTTGCTTCGAAAGCAACAGCCTCTTTAAAAAAAAAACACTAACATAAGTATGTATCATAAATAACGAATACTAAACAAGATCCAATCATTTAGTAGTGATCATATGTTATACAAGTACATCGCCATTGCAACTAAACTGACGAGACATACATCAGCAAAAAGGCATGGCAACACTCATGACAGGCAATCCTTCCAAGTGCACATCTCAACGCAATCACATTATTTAATAGATAAATACATAAGGATACCAACCATAAATTAGGACAAAAAAGGCAGTTAACTTTATAAGCAGCCTATTAGCTAAGACAAGTCAACAACTAGTGGAAAAAGAAAATAGGCCAGTGAAGATGGAATCTGGTTCACACTGGGTAAGACTATTACATGGAAACCGGATGTACTTCACTCACATAAGATAGAAACAATAACTTGGTGTGCATACCTGAAAGGCAGATACTATATCCAACGTGTGACCATTGAAGTGACCAGGCTGCAAAGAGAAATGCACAAGCATATGAGTCATTCGCAAATGAACGAAAAATTCAATCATATATGAAGCTTTTCATTTATGTTAAATACATGAAGCTTTTCTTGGCACTTCAAATTAAGGAGGAAGGGGTAATGTGGCATACCTTTATAGTTCCACCATAAACCATAATACTAGGTCTGTTGAGCCTCCCCATTGCTATAATTGTACCTGGCATCTAAATGATTTAAAAGATCAAAACTTTTGTGATTGCTTAACTATAAAGATTAAAAGCCAAGTACAATTATATAAAGAAGACACTTACATTCTTATCACAACCTGGGATGGATATATTCGCATCATACCACTGAGCACTCATTACCGTTTCAATGCTATCAGCAATCAAGTCTCTACTTTGCAAGCTAAAACTCATTCCTCTAGTACCCATTGAAATCCCATCACTCACGCCGATTGTATTAAACCTGAACCCCACCATTCCTGCCTTCAGCACCCCTTCTTTAACAGCCTCCGACAATTTCAACAAATGCATATTACAAGTATTCCCTTCATACCACACCGAAGAAATCCCAATTTGAGGCTTACTCATGTCTTCTTCTGTCAGCCCAACTCCATACAACATTGCTTGTGACCCACCTTGGGATTTCGGTTGAGTGATGTTGCAACTATACTTGTTAAGTTTGTGCGTCACCGGCGACGATGCCTGTGACGGTTCTAATGTGACAGCTGGCTGCGACTGAGCTCTGACACGGAGAGTCCGGATTGGGAGATGGGCTTGGGAATTGGGGAGATGAAAAGTGGGCGCGGTGCCCCGAGATATGAAAGTAGATTCCATGGTGGTGCGTGGAATACTTGTGGCAGAACAATGGCGGAGGTAGCAAAAAGAGTGGTTTTAGACTATTTAGTACTACTACTGACTTAGGGGTTTGGGAAGTGGAAATGAAGTTAATGTAGTAGGGTTTATCTGCTCCTACTCGCGCGCGGATATAAGTTTTGTTTTCTTTCTCCTCTTTTCTATTTTTTTGCTTGTAAATAAATTTTCTTTTTAACCCTCCTGTTTCTCCATTAAATCCGTGTTTGATCCTGAGGGGATAATCATTATATTTTGTCATTGAAAAAGAATTAATAAAACAATAAGAAAATTGGAAAGAATATAAAAAAACGAAAAAGAATAAGAAAAAATTGCAAAAAAAATTAAACCATTTTTTTTCCCATTTTAACAGGGAAAACCTTGTTTTATTGAATTTTTATATATATATATTTACCTTTTTATTGAATTTTTTAAATACTAAATAGGATAAAATTATTATTCTTAGAAAATTACAGGATTTAAGTTGCAAATTTTGAAAGAATGGGGTAAAGTGAATTCTTTTTGGAAATTATGGAGTTTCCTCTTTATTTCTCTTTTTTTTTGTGTGTAAACTTTATTTCTCCGTATTTTATTAACGAGTATATAGTATATTCCCTGCGTTTCCATAAAGATTAGTGAGAAGTTTCATTTGGTTGTATAATATGTTTGGAAAAATTATATTTGCAGTAGAATTTAACATGATAATATATTTTAATTGGAACATTTTAGTCCGGTGCTTATATGAATTCATTTCTATTATTTAACAAACAAATGAAATGAATTGAAATATGTTATTTTCATTTGAGAATCTAAACATACGAATTTACCGTGAGATGATTTCATCTCTATTAATAAAGTTGAAATAAATTCATTTCTAACGAGCATTTAGTTCCAAAGAGAGTATTAATGAGTCATTCTTTCTACTACAAAGGGAGTACTGTGTATAGGAGATGAGATTGAAAACAATGGAAAGTCGCATAGTGTCTTAGTAAAAAAGTATTCCTCCGAAATTAAAAGGATGATTGATTTAACCAAAAAGTTTTGTTATTTAAAGATTGTCCAAGGCGTTTTTCAAAGATTATAGTTGGGCATTTTTTTCTTCAAAGTAGTGATAGAAATACTAATATTTTTAATAATTTTTATATTAAAAGTATACGTATCATTTTCACTTGATAATTATTCAGTTAAATAAAAATAATAATATAAACTAATTAGAAGTGATAAACCTCAATCATATCTTAACACATGAGTTGGTACAATTTTGTTAGCAAAATAATTAGTATCTCAAACATTTTTCTTTTTTTAATTATCCATGAAAAAAAATATTCTCCACTAGTATTAGCGTTACCTATCTTGTGATTAGTCATTTATGTTTCCAATATAAAATATCTACCTTTTAGATAAAATAGTTGTATTTTAATTAGTTAATTTCAGAAGTAATTAATTTAAATTTATGTCAAAATACAAACAATTAATTTTGTTTAGCATATGAATTTTCTGTTAATTTGACAACAAAAAAAACCCAGGTTTGTTCTAGAGTGTTTGTTCCAGAGTGTTGGACAAATTTATCTTTAAATTTTTTTAACCAGTATAAAACAAAACTAAGATAGCCAAGATGTAACCACTGATATTTTACCGATATAGTCGGTATAGACTGAGATAAAAACTGAGAATAAATATTTTCCATCGTGTTTTTTATACTAGGATAGGACATATTGGTCATATTTATCACTTTATTTAATGGAATTATCAAAATTACAAATTTTAAAATTATCAATAACCCTTGTATTTTGGCAAGCTTCGTCAACCAAAACAAACACGAAATATGTATTTGATAATACAAGATGATACCTCCGGGTACCATGATCATTTCATCCCTCCAAGAGGCCCGTCAAGGCCCACAAAAGCAACAAAGACCAGCCAGAGCCCAATCAGGCTCAAGGAGAGCCCAAGGTCCACAAACATACCCTGCCACGTCACACGCGGCACAGGCTGTCGGAACCAAGCTACTCGGCCAAGGGATTCTCGGCACAACAAGGTCATCAGCTACACAAGCCACTCGGCACAGCCCGATGCCGCACTCGGCACTCATCTGGGACACAAGATCATTCGGCAAGGGGGACCAGGTATGACTCATAACCTCACTTGGCATTTGATCGGACCATAATTGCAGTGATTTTATCACTAGTTTCCTAGTTCTAATTGAATGGTTAGCTATTCATTTTGGCTAGTTTTGTCCAATTACCACAGGAAACACCTTCGAAGATCAAATCCGAAAAAA